>JAWPHD010005656.1:0-159041 GCA_037043455.1 Cyrtodaria siliqua | reverse complement strand
AATAACCCAAGATTGAGATGAGCAGCAGCTGTAGAATTTCAAATTATACTGATATAGCTTCATGCGCATTATCGACCTCGTACATTAAGTTTAAGCTTCTTCCCATTTCTGAAAGATAATGCTATTTGTTTAGATTTTAAAACATTGAACTTGTTGAAAATTATCATGGATAATATCATCCCTAAGTGTTGTGGTGATAAACATGTACTGGTATTCATGTCTGACCTTTGGGACATGTTAGTGCAGCAATATATACATGCTGCAAACAGAGGACATTTTATAAACAGTGTATGTTGTTCAATATGTTTGAATTGGTCATCGATCAGTTGTATTGTTTTTGTATAGTTTGAAGTGGTTTTATAAATTTTCAGGATAATATCTGGAGCATTACTTACTTTATGGTACTTGGATATATATATTTTTACGAAAATATCCTGTTTTGGGTGTTCAGTAGCTAGTAAATACGGCTGTGCATAAGACAGCTGCATGGTTTGTTCGCTATTACAGTTTTCTTCGGGTATGTTTGCCGACTTGCAGCAGTTACTGATTTTAAGAGTTTATATTTAATATTGATTTTATGAAACAAGTTCATTAAAGTAGTGTGAGTTTTGGATCCTTTTACAGACAAGTAATATTAAATATTATTAATATTGAACTTGGCAATTCAGTTTATTAGGCTTCGTTTAAAAATATATTTGTTTTCCAAAATGCGAAACCCATTAAGTTTGGTACATAGGCAAATTCTTTTCTATCAGAGATGATGATATTAACAGAAATGTAAACATTTTACACAAGTAGAAGTTACAGTTGAGTAGAAGTAGCAAAACTTAGTCTGCATTTGTTTATACATATACCTGTATTTTATCTCTACTGGCTGAAGGTCAACAGAGCTTATGGGATGGTGAGTTGTCTGTCGTCCGTCAGTCCGTTAACTTTTGCCTTCTGAACACGATAAGGACTTCATCTTAATTTGATCTTTACCAAACTTTGTAAGTGTGTTTATATCAATGAAAGCTTGGACAAGTTAAAAACCAGCCAGCTCAGATTATTAAAAAAGTAACGCCAGAGTTTAGGTCCTTGTTTTACTGAAAAATACCATATTCTGCCTTGTGAACACCTTGAACATTTTGCATCTGATCTTTACCAAACTGACCCATATTGTTAATATTAATGAAAATATGCACAAGTTTAAAAACCATTATATTGTGCTTCGTTTGCACTGCAGCACTTTCATTTTTCGTCTGTTCTTGACCAACATTTGGCAGGTTGTTATTATCATTAAAAGGTTGGACTTCAAACTAGACATATTGGAGTATTGAATGTTGTTTAACGGCTCATCAACACAGTATAGGTTATTTAGAGCCGTCCCCATATTGGAGTAGAAACAGCAGAGTTATTGCCACTGAAAAATTTAAAAATGTAATTTATTGCTCCACACTTGTGTCTCAGCCAAAACTATACTTAATTGATTTTAATAAGTTTAAACAGAAATGTTCAACAGATGAAAAGGTATGTCGTGTACGCAAATCAGATCCTTACCTCTAAAAGTTAAGGTCACACTTGGAGATCAAGGTCATATGAGTAAAATTGTGTCTCAATCATAACTGCTTAACTACTGAAGAGATTTTACAAAACTGCCTACACAGAAACGTTCAGCATGATGAGAAGGTGTGTCACATTCACAAGTCTGGTCCTTATATCAAAAGGTCAAATTCACACTTCGAGGTCAAAGGTCAAATAGTCAAAACTGTGTCTCAGCCATAACCTTTAAAGTACTGAAGAGAATTTCATGAAACTTTATTCAATTGTTAATGATAATAATATGGTTTGATGCGTGCACAAATCAGGTCCATTCCTCAAAGGTCAATGTCGCACTTTGAGTTCAAAGGTCAAATGAGTCAAAATTGTGTTTCAGTAATAACTCCTTAACTCCTGAAGGGATTTTGATAAATCTGCTCAGAAATGTTCAGCATGATGAGAAGGAGTTTCATGCATAATGAATCGGGTCTGTATTTCAAAGGTCAAAGTCCCACTTGGAGGTCAAAGGTAACTCCTAAACTACTCAGGGGATTTTGATCAAACTACTTAGGAATGTTCAGCATGATTTCATGAGAAGATGTGTCATAATTTTTTAATAATTGGCCATTTCATTTTCATTTGTCCGTCCAGCCGTCCGTCCATTCATCCATCCATCCATCCAGCCATTCAAAATCGTTTCTCAGCCATAACTTTGAAAGTGCTACTGAAGGGAATTTGATGAAATGGCCTGATATAAGAGCCATATTAGCCAGTAGACCATCCACATGCCCTACTGGTAGTACGTGATGGACAATCGGCTGAATTTTATAATTGATCATCGTTTACAATCAGTTGGATGTACGAGGGGCATTCTGAAAGTTCTGATAATGGGCGTATAACTCTGCATAGAATTTATCGATTTTTATAAATTATACATGTAATGAAAGCGTGAACATTACCACGTCTGCTTGTGCCCGTTTTCCTCGTGTTAAGCATGCGGGTAAATAAACGTGGCGCATTTTATCAGGCATGGTTTTATGCATCGGTAATAATTAAGCGTACATATACAAAAATGGCGAAAGAAGAGCAGAGAGTCTATGTAAAAGTGCGGTCGCTGATAAACTGTTCGGCACAGGAAATAAAAGCCGATTTGGATAAAGTATATGGGAATGATGCTCTGTCGTATCCTACCGTTGCTAGATGGTCAGCGCGATTTAAAGACGGCAGAAAAACGGTTGAAGATGACCCACGTTCAGGACGGCCTTTAACGGCATTTTGTGAAAATGACGTCATTTCGGTTAAGAAAGCAGTTGATGAGGATGCACGTTACACGGTGGAAGAGTTATCTGACATATGTGGCCTTAGTTCGGGGGTGGTTTTCACCTTTTTGAAGGATAAACTTAAACTCAGGAAGATCTGCGCACGATGGATCCCCCATTTGCTGACCGACAACCAAAAACAGGAGCGCGTCAGAATTGCGACAGAATTATTGACAGTTTATGAACATTGTGATGATAGATGGCTATTTGACATTGTGACAGGTGATGAAACTTGGGTATCGTTCTTTGAGCCGGACCGAAAGGAAAATAACAAAGTTTGAGTTGGACAAAATGGAGAAAGGTCACAAATTGCCCGACGTTCTAGAAGTGTCAAACGGGTTTTGTATGCATTATTTTTTGATGCACGTGGAATGGTACTTCAGTTTCCTGTCCCAGAATGCACCACTGTCACGGGAAGGGTTTACGCTGAGAAGATTTTACCTGCCGTCGTTAATCATTATTTAGAGGCCCGTCCACAAACCGGGGTGCGGGGACTTAAACTTCTCCATGACAACGCTCCGGCACACAAGTCAGCCGTCATAATGGATTATTTGAAGACCAACGGACTTCATACTTTGCAACATCCACCATACAGCCCAGACCTATCACCTTGTGATTTTTGGCTGAATCCATATATCAAGCAGTGCCTTAGAGGTCACCAATTTGAGACCCGCACAGCTGTTGGACGCGCCTTATTCCAATGCACAAGTACTATACCCAAATCGGACTATAAAAAAGCATTTTCTGATTGAATCAAACTTCTGAAAAAGTGTGTACAAGTCAACGGAGAATACTTTGAGGGACTACAATAGACAAATTTCACCAGGTAAGAGCAGTATTACTAATCTGCACACATTATCAGAACTTTCAGAATGCCCCTCGTAATCGATCAATCGTCGGTTATAATCGTCAGTATGAAGCATGCCATGTGCTTGTTAAGGACTATCGGTCAGCCATCTTTGATCCAAAAAATCCAAAATCGATGAGATATGGTCAAGTGAATTTTTCAACGATGTATGCATTTTAGGCACGAGCAATGTCAGTAATATTGATAAGCTGATATTATTGTCAGAAGTCTATTATTTTGAAAGAAAAATATCTCTAGTCCGGCTTTTTTTATGATCAGTCGTGTACCAAGGCAAGCAAACTATATTAGGCCTAATATTATGTCTTGCATTACAAATTGCTTCATTCCGATTACCCTCCAAACCGACAAATGGCAAATTATAGCTTTAGAAGCTAGTGAATATATGCCCAGACACTGTCCTGTGACCACAATATTTCACATGAAATTCAGCGTGAAATTAGGAGAAATGGCATTATCGCATTATCGGTACTAATTAGTAAATATCTGTGTGCTCATAACTGCTCATAATGGAGTTTTCATTTGTAGAGTTTGAATTATTCAAAGTTTGTCTTCTTCAAGGCATGGTTGTGATATCTAATATATAAATGCTGGAAAAATCATCAGAAATCTGCAGTTATTGTTAGCAGACTTAATGGACAGGGTATAAGATGCCAGTAATTGAAATAAAAAAGAAACATAATATGAATTGGATGAAAGCGAATCAATAAATCTTATTACTAGATTATGATTGCAGGATAAATAGATCAAATAGATCAATCTGGAATGTCTCGGAGAATGACTTGCCATTGATTATCAATGCGATTTTCCGTTAACAATACAAGCTTGAGTGGCTGGTGTTGTCAAGTGGTTGTTCTGTTTTCCGAACATACATTTATTGATTGTAATTAATACTAACCGTGTATCAAATCCAAATGTTTAATCAATCGTTCTGGGACATTTCATGCGCATTCAGACATTTTATGACACTGGTGTGAATTTAGTTTAATTTCCTGTCAGGAAATGTATATTGTCATTTTCTGGAGTTATTGCATTCATTTTGTATTTTATAGTGTGAACAATTGTGAACAATTGTTGATGGAAGAACGTGATACACATTTAGGAATGTCACAGTTTTTAGAGCAAGTTATTAATAATTATATAGAGATGGACAGAGACTGACACTGGTAGATTGCATTAAGGTATAGCCGAAATTATTGATATGCTGTTAGTGATCGTATGTGAGAATTTCTAACTGTTTTATAGCATGAATAGTAAAAAGTGGGCTAATGCAGCTTTAATTTGTTGGCACAGGCCTAAAGTATGGTAAAACTAGCTCCTTTAATAGGAGTATGTACCATATTCAACCACTTAGTTGTCCCTGGCACTATAATTGTCTATGTCCCTATATAAATCCCACTGCATGTTTATGTTTAAACATATTTATTTTACATCGATTGCAAAACAAGTTCTTACAACTTAGATTAATCACTCTCGATGGCTTCCTGGGTAGAACCAGTACTAAGCAATGTGGATTAATTATCTTGCTCAATGATAAATAATGTGGCTGCGACGGAGGATCGAACCCACGACCTCTCGATCAGGAGTTTGGCGCTCTACCACTGAACCACGCACTCCACTGCATGAAAATGACAAGTAATATAAAGAGACATGTTCATCATCAGCAACATTGTCAAGAAAAACTGCCTTTAAGTTAAGTTTTTAACTTTTTTATTCATCATCGATAAAAAAACTCCACAGTTTTTATTGTCATTATTACCTGTTTATTTAGTTAAATTACTTGTATGTCTTCATTAAAATCAAACAGCGGAATTCTACAAGCTGCCCACAGCTGTAATACTTAATAACTCCGATAACAGCCAGTTAACTCCAGTGTAAATAGTATAGATGAGATCACGTGTTCGACCCTCACTGGAGCCATGGAGTTAGACACTTCCCTTAATAGTCTTGTCTGTTGGATGTGGATGTTCAACCATATGAATCTATTCGATAGTTACAAGAGTAAGGCACGGTTACCACCGGATTCCTATATATCTTTCCTCTCTCTCTGAGGCATCTCTAAACAACGTGTCGATGAACCATTTAACAACAAAAATTCTTTAATTCAATAATAAAAATAATCTGATACACTGTCGTATATATTATATTAATTGTAACCGGACCAAAAAAATTACACATAAATATTTAGGCACTCAGCGGGTTTGAACTTGGGGACCCCTTGCATATGAAGCAGACGCCCTACCGATATCAGCCATAAATTTAAGCTAGCTCTGCGGCGAGACAGTAAGTAACGCGCTTTTAAACTTATTTATTTACATACCTCCCAACAGAGTCATATTACTACCTACAACCTTTTTATTTTTGATATTTAAAACTTTCAAATATCACACACACATATAGACAACATATACAATGATCTAGGCATCTTGGAATAACCTTATACAATGCCTACCCATTCTCCACCAATGTAATTGGACCGGAAAAATTACACATAAATATTTAAGCACACAGCGGGTTTGAACTCAGGAAGCAGGTTTGAACTCAGGACCTCTTGCATGTGAAGCGGACACTATCGATATCGCCATAAAAGCTAGCTGAGCTGCAGTGATCAGACAGTAGTAACATGCTTATAAACAAACACCCCAACTGAGTCCTATTAATACTTATATATACTGTACACAAACATTTAATTTTGTTTATTGAAGAAAGGAAAAAATGAAAGCTGACAAATGCAGTCCAGCAATTGATTTATTATTTGAATGTTGCAATACAGGTTGCTACTAGTAGTGATTTGTTCTGCAATGTGACTTGGTACATAACATGTATGGCGAATAAAAATAAAAAAATAGAGATTTCCTGAGTTGTACTGAACAAAAAAAGAGACGTCCAACTTTTTTGCTGGTATTTTCAAAGTTTGTCCAATTTTTGAGGGCGTATAAAAGCTGAAACAGCATTTTAATAAAACAATATTTGATGTTTTTAGGCACACTTAAGTGAGTACTAAATATCCCATTAAACAGTTTCAAATTTGCAAAGCAATAATCTTTTATGGATGATATGAAAATGTTAAAAGGAGGTAATTTGATGAATGCTGATAATCAATAGCCGCCATCTAGACAATGTGTGTTATGTTTTGTAGTGATTTTTTTTGGTAAGGAACATATAGAGGATATTGTCTGTGTGGCCAAAATGCGTTTTAAGAAAAAGGGGGCTAACTCCTTTGTGTACTGAACTTTTCAAAAATATCTGTCTTTGGACTTTTGTTGGCGGTCTATCTAATTATTCTTAAAACATCATTAATTTTTTCCTGTTTTGCTGTCTAGACATTTAGCATCAACATCAGTGGACGTTTCTTTTTTCGTTCAGTATATATAAGGCAAAACTAAGGTTCAAAGAGTGTTTGCTTGTGTTATAAGGTATAGCCAAACTCACTGGTAGTAATTAATTCTATAAGCATTTTTTGCAGAAAAAGCAAAAATCCTGAATGACTAATATCAGACAAAAAATTTAAAATCAGTGTAAATGTATTTTTGCAGAAGAAACACAATTCCCTTAAACCTTGAAACGTCTCTTACTAGACTCAAGAAACAACAAGCACAGTACTAACTTCAGATTTTCAAATTGTAATTTGGCATATAGCACTTGAGTGACCAACTGATACAACGGCATTTCTTAAATATCACATAATTAAACTGAAATAAACTGTTGAGACTCAATCTCATTGTATCAATTACTCTTTGAAGTAATGGAAATGTTCTGTATATGTTATCACTCAATGAACAACATTGCGCATAATCAATCATAATAACATAAATTTAAATTCATATGAATTATCATAGATCAAAACACTATTAACAGATGCATACAACGTCAATGTTGAAATATACTTAACTTGAATCATAAACTAAAAAAAATAATTTATACATGTTAGTCAGTCGTTGTCCCAAAGCTGAATGACTTGCCGCTCAATTAATGCACGACAAAACTCGTGCAAATTTCATCGCTACACCTAGCGGAGAAGGTATAGCGGAGACTTAACACATTTCAAGGGAAATTAATTTACTTCTAATTCATTCTTCACGTTAAAGAACCATAGGAATCTATTCGATAATTTGAGTAGGGCACGGTTCCCGGATTCCTATGTGTATCCTTTCTCTCTCTCTGGGGCGACTCTAAATAACCTATACTGTGTTGATGAGCCGTTAAACAACATTCAGTTCAATTCTTCAAACGAAGAAAATTATGTATTCTGAATTACTTTAAAGGGAATGTAGCGCCACAGCCAAACTATCTTTATAACTGAGAATTCTGAAAAAATTGAATAAAGGTGAAAGAATTATCAAAATCGGATAATAAACAAAGAAGATATGATCATCATGAAAGCGGCCATTTTGAGAGCTATGACATCACGGTTCTAAATGACCATATATGGAATATTTATAAATATGAAAATTTACTGATTTATAGGGGAAAAATGACAGTAACTGTATGAAAAATATGTAATACTTAATGGCAATAATGCTTTATATGACCAGAAAAAAAAAGCATTCATTTGCAGTGATTTTCTTCGTTTTAAATGATATTTATCAATATTTCATATATAGTAATATGGAACTATGACGTCATAGTTCTAAAAATGGCAGTTCTTTCACCTTTTTCCAAGTTTTTCAGAACTCTCAATAACAGACCTTGTTTGGCTGTGTCGCTACAATATATCGGGCAAAACAAGTTTATTTGCAGTTTGTACACATTAAAATCAGTGTAAATTATTTGTTATGACTATTTGTAAAAAACAAAACTCATGGTCAAGAGGGTAAAACGCTGCTTTTGAAACCTTCTTTCCTCAGGCCGATGCGGGTTCGAATCCCACTGCAGGAAGCTCAACTTGTAATGAGAACATGTTGATTTTTACAGATGGCGGGAGGTATACTGTATTGGTCCTTCTCACCCAGGAATAAGTGGGTGATCTGCCTCTGGTACTAAAAAATTGATTGTCATACATGTATAGCCTAAAATATTCTGAACAAAATATTTTACACAGTTACTGAGGTTCAGGTTAATATTAACAGCCATGTTATAAATATAACCACATTAATTAATTAACAACATAACTTATACACCATCTAATCTGAAAGCTCCCCAAGGGGATAACATTGGATGTCATTAGAGTTAATTGCTGTACTGCATGCATGTAATTCGACAAGACATCAATAATTAGGCGGTCTCACTTCAAAGGATCAGTATGTGGAAGTTGTTGATAAATTGATCATGTATGGAAAAACATGGTACCTTTTTTTGATGCTTCTTAGGTAAAAAAACAAAAACAGGAAAAAACATTTTTCCAAAATATTGGCGCAGTCGGTAGTGCGGCGGATTTGTAACCGGAGGCCCCGGATTCAATCCTCCGTGGTGCCACTGAGTTCCGTCCGTGTGTTCTTGGGCAAGACACTTTTCCTTAGCCTCGTCCATCGGATGGGGACGTAAACCGGGCGGTCCAGTGTATCGGTCTATCCTGCGAGCACGTTAAAGAACCGTAGGAATCTATTCGATAATAAGAGTAGGGCAGGTTCCCGGATTCCTATGTATCCTTCCCCTCTCTCTGGGGCGGCTCTAAATAACCTGTATTGTGTTGATGAGCGGTTAAACAACATTTAATTCAATTCAACCTTTTAAAACTACTATGTTGGTCTTTAAGGTTACAACATCCTTTAGTGTTGGAAATAGACATTGAACGGGCTTATATAACATAAGCACTACATAGTTTAATCAAAATACACATAAACTGTGACTAAATTGAGCAGTGACAAAATGTAGAAAATGTCATCGGTCAATACTTGAAGTCTGTCTTTTCATATTATTATGGGTGCAAGCATCAGGGGTGCTACTGAGTTTCATCAGTATGTTCTTGGGCAATTAAGACACTGCCAATATATTGCACATATTGATGGTAATTTCTCAGCGAAATTGATATCACATACCGATTATGAGACTGCCAAATGATAAGATGTAAAATATGTGATTTATTTTATGCTTAGCAGTGAAATATTGGATTTAGCAATGAAATAAAAGCGATATTTCATACATGTGAAATGTAGAGTTTTATTATTTCACTGGTAGAACTACTTTTTTTTTACCACTAAAAATGTCTGTTTCACTGATATACATCTTATTTAGGTAGTAGATGAATTTTGTTTTGCTTCGCATTCGTGAAAAGATATTCACACTTAAAATAATTTTATCGTCTTTTAAACATTATAATTACTTCTTAAGTTTTAATCATCGTATATTTGCATAATTGAAACATTGTTTCTTTTTTTGAATTACTTTCAAAATTTCGAACATCATGTTAGTCTAGATAAAAAAAGTTGCTATGAATTTATCATTTTTAAACATCTTTTTATGGCTAAAGTCATAAATCTGTTTAATGTTTTCGATAATGCAGGCATTATGCTGCAAACAAATTCCCATTTGACGTTTTTCAAAACATCTTTTATAATCTAAAATATGATATAATCTTCATACAGTTTACACAGATTCCAGTAAAATGATATCAGTCAATATCTGAAATTGCATCTCAGTTTCCATTGCTTGGAATTGATTTTTTTTTTGTATGGAAATTTAATTAAATAATCTATTTTTCAAAGGCTGTTATATAGGTCTCATTATTTTTATTTAAAAGAAAGACCTTTAAAAGAAAATACTCTTGTTTGTTTCATGATGATTTATTAGTTGTTACAAGGCAATTAAAAATACAATCTCCTAATAAAGACTATTTAAACTAAAGTATATTATTGATTTATTTATTGTTTATTGTCTGAAACCTGAAAACATTGCGTTTGATGTAGAAAAGCTGCCTTGATTAACTTCACAGAAAGAGGAAATCGCCAAAGGTGAATATAACAATTCCCACTGCATGCATCATTATTATTGTTCTGAGATATTCTCCTGAGATTTAATGCCAACACTTATGTTGGCTTAAAGGAGGAGGCTTTAAGAGAAAATTACTTAAAATCTGAAAGGTCCCTCATTACTATTGATTTAAACAACTCTCTAGTTTTGTAAATGTCATTTGTATCCCCTTAAGTAATTCTTAAAATCCTACCTAAATAGAGGCTTCTTGCAGTTTCTGAAATTCGGTTAGGATTGGAAAGAGGAAATTTTCAACCAAATTTGTTTTACGGCATTTAGTTAGCATCTTAATAATTATGTCAGCATGAAATATACACACAAATTACTTTTGTCATCAACACGCTGAGCCTCAAGCTTTTGTTTTCTATTCCTTGGCTGACTGTGAGCTAAACATCCAAAAGAAACTTTCACATTTTTTACCAATCACAAAAAACTTGTGGCACAAAATGATCACACAGTATTTTTATAATGATACTATTTTCTGTTCAGATCAACACGATCTGTTGTATGTCTCATATGTTACAATGATTACTTCATTTTTTGGTAGATTAGTCCTTTGACTTGTGAGAAAGTGTCGAGTTTTACGGATGACTGGAGGTATACAGTACTGGTTCTACCCAGGAATAAGTAAATGGTTTGCCTTCACTACTAGTACTAAAATGTTGATCGTCGTATAGCCTAAAATGTGCTGGAAAATAAAGTTTAACAACAAACAACGAATCATTTGGATCAAAGGATGAAGATTTCGATTTGAGAATTGTTTTTTTTAATTAAAGTACCTGAGAAATAAAAGTTTTGGACAATACAATTTCAGGGAATTTCAAAAACGTAAAAAGCCCAGAGGAATCTATTTCAGGGGTGTACCTGGGCAATTACGCATGTACGCACGTGCGTACAGGCTATTAAAGAAGAAAACAAATAAAAAGGGCAAAAAATGCGAAAAATGCAATAAAAACTGAAGGTATAGGTGGGTTAGGCACATTTGTGAATCCAAAACACTCGATGGTGCGTATACCTAAATTAGCCCCAGGAACGCCACTGTATTTGATAGCAAGTTGGGGTGATCCCAGATTTCTCTGTATTCTCTTGTCTCTCTGGGAGCAACTATAAATAACCTAAATAATTTGTTTATCAGCGGTTAAACAACAGTTTAAGTCAATTCACTCTTCATCTTAAGCTTTCTCAAGTAATCTTATTGGAAATAATCAACTCTTGTTGTGTGTTGATTAATTTATACCCATACATGTTAATTATTGATACCTACTCTTCTGCATCGCCTTATGCTGGTTTTGAAGCCAACATGGTTGCTGTAGTGTAACGGGAAGATGGGTAGATACCCTTGCAGTTTACTGAATAATAGTCACCGTGTTATTTATAACCATAGAAACGATACTTTATTTACGGTATATTTGTGTCATAGTTATTATTGCACACCGGTAACTGTCATCATTACACTCATTGTTGGCACTCGAGCTAAGGATGCTAATTACTGCGCAGAAATTGATTTGTTAAAAATTGGATCAAATAATTTGATAATTACGGCAATTGATGACAATGTCTACGACGCTGAAACGGAGCAAGTCCAATATTCCGTCACGTAAGAGTAGTTTTACAAATTGAATTTTATAGCTTGAAAAATGCTTGGCATGAATTTGAACTTCCATTTACCTCCTTGGCGTGGTCTCCTGTAGTGTGGTGATCACAGTTATGGTCATTTCAACTATCACAGTTCACTTAAAATATAAAGATACAAAGTACAATATTTGGAATAAACAGTCTGTATTTATTGTATGAACATACAATTGTAAGTTTTGCAATTTAATTTTATGACCGGATATTTAATAAATTTAAAATGTTTGTTTCACTTGGATATACCAAAAGGAAACATCGAAAAAACGTGTATTCCTTAAGCTGTTGTGAAAATTCTTCAGGATTTATTGAATACAAAGTATAAGGAAACTATAAGCATTTCTTTTATTTGTTAGACTAAATTATAAAACGTGGTGGGAAAAAAAAGAGTTGTTGTGAATATGTGTTGATGTTGAACTCAACAAGGACACATGCCAACATTATAACAACATATCATCGATGGGCATCTGTATATTTATCCTGGAATATACTGGTATAATTAGTCTGTCCAGATACAATAAGGAGTAGATCTTAGAGAAGATCTTGGGAATAATTTAGAAGATCATACAAAATAAATGCTTAATATAGATTTTTTAAAACGAGTTTGGTAGAGTGATTCAAAACAAGCTTCTATTGAGTTTTGTGAATCATTTTGCGAATGAGTCAGTTTTTAAAATATTAAAGAGCTTGACAAGTATGTTTATTATATACCTATCCGCGGACATGTCTATCTCATACTAAGGGTGCAAAACATCAAATGTGCAAAACATCAAATGCATTGGTGTGTTACTCAGCACCTTCATTAGACATGTTGCGTCATTAATTTTATTTTTATTTAACTACTTAACTGTTAAAGGAAAACACAGCAATTTTAAAATTGTCATCAAGCATAAAAATTAGTTTAGCGATTTATTAATCCAGCATCATTTTAACTTTAAACCTGCTTGCATATCATTAAATAAAATTTTGAGTTTTCTTTTTTTCTTTTTATTTCATCAAAGTTTTAAATATATTATTGGTGCAATATGATCAACAGTTAGTAACAGGCAAAAACAATTTACTTTTAACTATTCCTATAATTAATATTAATGATCAAACAAATGCATGTAATGTAGAAAAACTAAGGGGACGACACAAGTTTCTTAAAAATCAAGATTGCTGTGTGTCCCTTTTAATCATGTAATAATATATAAATATCAAATTCATGAGAAGGTGATAGTAAGAATGTTCACCCTGAGGATGTGATAATTGCCTGAGGTGAAGCCGATGGTGATAATCAATATCCGCATTTTATATTCTGTTTAATTTTATATTTTATTACACCGAAATTCTCTCGGGCCAAAATAACGTACTTTTTCAGTACAAATTTCACTTCGCCAGAATTTCTTTTCAGTTGCTATAAAAGTTATATCGTTGGATTGGAAATAACTTTACTAAGAAAATGAATGGTAGTTTACTGAAATCGATAAAGTACTTTTATTTTGAGTTAAAAGTAGCAATTTCACCATACGATGATCTCACTTGAAGTACACCAGAGCTGTTGGTGCGATAATTTTACTATCACCCTGTGCTTTACTATCACCCTGTAATATCATCCTTGCGTCAGTCATAGTTAGAAATTACACATTGTTGTCTATGGTGATTTTGCATGGGCGTTTTATGTGAAGTATAATAAACAATTTTATTAGACTAGCTACTAGTCTGGTATACTATTAAGGAGTTATGCATATTAATTTAAGTGTATTGATGAACAATTTGTGTGGAGTACTCTCTATAACAACGGCAAGCATCAGCTATTCAAGTTATGTTTATAATAAAATTATGTTCTTTGGGACATTTTTTATTTATACTGAATATTTTTTTGATACAAAGATCTCTTTACTGTTGTTTCAGTTTTGCGACATCAAGAAAGGATGAGCACAGTACCCATACCCTTGGGCGCCAGGACTTCCAGTCTATTTGAAATACCCGAGAAGCGAGAAATACATACTTTCGGTAAAAGTACAACTGACTTCGCATGGGAACCACATGATGAATACCCTTTCACCAAGAAAACAAAAAAGGTACACTTTTTTTTTAGTTTGTGTGGTATATAAAATATATGCCACCAATATTTCCCATTATCATCTCAATATCTCGGTTCTTGCCTCTTGCCGTTGTGGGTTCAAAGGAGGTATATTGGTTCTACCCATTAAAAAAAGTGGGTGCAAAAACAAAATTGAACGTCATATTATATATAGCCTAAAATGTGCTGAAAATGATGTAACAAATCCATTCATTCAACCAACCAACCAACCAATCAACATAATATCTCGCAACCCAACCCGTAGCTCTGAAACTAATTTCTGTCACCATCTAAATGTCCAACACTTCATGTTGATGACAAATCCTGTTGCAGTTCATCAATCTTAAAATCTAAAGATTCTTTTTGTTTATCAGAAAGGGGCTGGCGTGGCGCAGTCGGTAGTGCGGCGGATTTGTAACCGGAGGCTCCGGGTTCAATCCTCCGTGGTGCCACTGAGTTCCGTCGGTGTGTTCTTGGGCAAGACACTTTACCTTAGCCTCGTTCGTCGGATGGGGACGTAAACCGGGCGGTCCCGTGTATCGGTCTATCCTCCGAGCACGTTAAAGAACCATAGGAATCTATTTGATAATTAGAGTAGGGCAGGTTCCCGGATTCCTATGTTTCCTTCCCCTTTCTATGGGGCGGCTCTAAATAACCTATACTGTGTTGATGAGCCGTTAAACAAAATTCAATTCAATTAAATTCAATTGTTTATCAGAAACATATCTAGAAAGTATCTGAATAGTATTTTGGAAGAGAAGAAATCAAGAAAACTGACTGAGCTTCACTTTTTGTTTTTGTTTTAAAAATCTGTGTATTTTTATTTATTTTAATTCTTAGCAGTGACGAAATCTCTATTGTTGAGCAGGTCACTTAATTCCACAACTTTGTCTGTTCTGTCAGAAATGTAAGTTAATCAGGCAGTCCAATGTTATAGATGTAAGAGCCTCTTCCCCTCCCAGCTCCTATGCTTATGCATGTATTAGTGTCGCCGCTGGGTGGTCGCTTGGGGCGTGGGATGGAACGTTTGGTGATTCAAGTTGTCGAACGTGGAAGTGTGGGATCTCATTAGCGTAACCATTTGTGACGTTAGTAATGCGTTCGCCCGAGTCCCATCCCACGAATCCAACTTTGTCCCATGTCCCTTACGATCCCAGGGCGCAGGGTCCACTCATCCATGTATAGGCAATGGATGAATGTAGTTTCTAAGCTTAGGGGAATTAAGCTCAAATCACAACAGCAGTTCATGATTACACCAGTTTATTCATCAGCATACCAACTTAGATCCAGCACAAAATCCATATGAGAAAAACAGTTATTAATGATAGGTATTCGTGTTATAATAATTTCGCAATGTTTTAAAATCCAAAACACAAGTACTTCAGGCAGTCAGGCAAAGAGCCGACTCCTGTTAAGTATTTGTTGCGCTACATAGCTAATGTGTAGTGTCTCCTCTCTCTCTCTCTGTCTCTCTCTTCTTTCTCTCATGTCTAAAATCTCGAAGAGTTTATATCCTAATAACTTGGCATTGAGAAGGAAGCCGTAAATTCACACATATTTGTGACTTCCACCAAGATCAAAAGACTTGTTAAAACATGCTGATTAGAAATCAATTTCTTGATTATAAGTATTAAATGACAGGTTCGAGTCTAACAAGGTTTCAAAGTTTTTCCTATCACATCAAATGACTTGTTACAAACAACTTGATTATACAATTACTTTTCTTAATGATACATAGGAAATGACAGGTTTGAAGTGGAAGGTCTCACAGCCCAAAGTAACTAACAATATGGTATGGCATCAAGGTGTGAAATAACAATTAATCAATATACACCTGTGGTGAAAATACATATTAACAGCTTTCATCAAATATGCAATATTAATAATACTAAATTTAAAAACTTGGGACAGAATGTCACGCAGTGACAAATTCCCCCTCGCTGCAATATAGTTCGTCCTCGAACTTAAATGAATGTGTAAAGTTCTGCTCATGTTTATTTAAATGCATAGTAATAAATTAGTATATAATGAACATTTTCTTTAACATGGTTAAATGTCAAATGTTGCTTTTAAATGTGTATAGTGTCCACTTATTTGGTCGCCTCTTCATCTGTTTGTCTGAACAGCATTGGCTTATTTCTGGTTACTGTTCATATGCAGTACAGCCCCATTTTCACTGGATTAACTTTTCACAAATTTATTAAACTGGCACTTTTTGATTTAATATGTCTCACAAATTTACTAATTTGACACACTTTTATTCAATAATTTGTATCACTGTGAAGTATGTTTTAAATGGTATATAATTCTTCTCTGTTGTTTTAGTGACGTTATCTGTTTAAGTTTATATTCCTGTGTTTGCGGTGGACTCCATATTGAACACAGGATATGTTCTTCTTTCATCAAGGAATTCTTGTTCTTCACCTTATACATGTAGTATGTAGTACATAGTACATAGCAACATCAACTACTTAATGCTATCCATTTTGTACTTGTGTGACCATATCATAGAAATTGATGAAAAACTTCAAAAATGTTGTTTAATTTAAATTTGAAATAAATTCAAAACAATTTTAATAGTCTTAGTTTCTTTGGTGGAAAATATATTCGAAAATGTATAAACACAATAATTTTACCAAACAAATATTATACTATGTCTGATTTTGTAAGGGCGGGTGGAAACAACATTGTGCCCAATATTATCTCCTAGCACTAGTAAGACACCTAAGCATAAACTTAAGCAGGACCATTTGGCTCCTTACAATATCAAAGATTAGCCCACCTAGAAATTGAATGTTCAAACAAAATCATTCGAGTCTATTAATCATTGCAGCATAGAATAAACAAACAATCTAATAGTGTGGTAATTGCTATAGTAAAGCCATTATATGAAAACTTGTTACGATTTCTGTAAATGGTCAAGCTACATGTAATCAAGGTAGTTTACATCATGATCATATTACAAGTTGAAGAATACGTATACATATTGGCTTCATTGTTACATGCAATTTGTAGACCTTAAATTAAAAATCTAAATGGGAAGGAGTCCGCAGAACTAGTTTTATAGTTCTGGTAAGTTGAGTAAAAGGAAAATGTGTGTAGTGCCATATCAAGCCTGAACTGCTTTAGTCATCCCGTGTTCATACGGTGCCAAGGTCCGGTTGTATGCTACAGCTCATTTATCCTTCTCTCAAGAAAAATTATATATTTCCCACAAGATAAATGTTTATTGCTGCTAACAGTAGATCTCAGAATGATGTTCATTTTTTTTTTTAAAAATGTGATTATCTATTATGTATCAAAAATTTACATTGACATCTCATTGCTTAAAGATAAATATAAACTCAGAAAATCACAGCATTTGTGCTTAATCTATTTAAACAATAATTTACATCATAGATTTTTATGCTTCCTTTTTAAATTGCGAAAATGACGTATTTATATTTGGTACACACAAAGAACAAGTCAGATTGCATATTTGAGTTGTTGTGTGTAAATGTACTACTCACTGTACTGCAATTCTGTCATTCCTGTTGTTTCTGATTGTGCATCTGGTCTTCATGTAGTGTTTTTGCTGCTGCTGATGTTGGTAGTCATCTTAGATGTCGATCTACCCAGGATTCTCCACCATATGTCGCCGCTGGGTGGTCGCTTCGGGCGTGGGGTGGAACGTTTGGTGATTCAAGTTGTCGAACGTGGAAGTGTGGGATCTCATTAGCGTAACCATTTGTGACGTTAGTAATGCGTTCGCCCGAGTCCCATCCCACGAATCCAACTTTGTCCCATGTCCCTTACGATCCCAGGGCGCAGGGTCCACTCATCCATGTATAGGCAATGGATGAATGTAGTTTCTAAGCTTAGGGGAATTAAGCTCAAATCACAACAACAGTTCATGATTACACCAGTTTATTCATCAGCATACCAACTTAGATCCAGCACAAAATCCATATGAGAAAAACAGTTATTAATGATAGGTATTCGTGTTATAATAATTTCGCAATGTTTTAAAATCCAAAACACAAGTACTTCAGGCAGTCAGGCAAAGAGCCGACTCCTGTTAAGTATTTGTTGCGCTACATAGCTAATGTGTAGTGTCTCCTCTCTCTCTCTGTCTCTCTCTTCTTTCTCTCATGTCTAAAATCTCGAAGAGTTTATATCCTAATAACTTGGCATTGAGAAGGAAGCCGTAAATTCACACATATTTGTGACTTCCACCAAGATCAAAAGACTTGTTAAAACATGCTGATTAGAAATCAATTTCTTGATTATAAGTATTAAATGACAGGTTCGAGTCTAACAAGGTTTCAAAGTTTTTCCTATCACATCAAATGACTTGTTACAAACAACTTGATTATACAATTACTTTTCTTAATGATACATAGGAAATGACAGGTTTGAAGTGGAAGGTCTCACAGCCCAAAGTAACTAACAATATGGTATGGCATCAAGGTGTGAAATAACAATTAATCAATATACACCTGTGGTGAAAATACATATTAACAGCTTTCATCAAATATGCAATATTAATAATACTAAATTTAAAAACTTGGGACAGAATGTCACGCAGTGACATTAGTCTTTTCTCGTTTAACATCAAGGGACTGACATAGCCCAGAGGATAGCATGATGGACTTAAAATCTGGATGAATCGGATTCAAGCCCCACCAGCGCCACCGAGTTTCAACGGTCTATCCTCCTCCGAATATGTTATAGATTCATAGGAATATATTCTTTAGTAAGAGTTTAGCAGGTTCCCGGATTCCTATGTACCGGTTGCCTCTCAGGAGCGGTTCTTAATAACCTTTAATGCGTTCATGAGCCGATAATATTCATTTTGTTATAAGAAACATCAATTCAGTTGTATTAAATGATATTCTTCACTCAGTAATTTCTAAAGCTATTTGAACATTACAATGTTTTCAGATCGCATATGAGAACACATACAAAATGGAACCTCCATTAAAGTTCAGGCCAGATAAAGTAAAGCCAATAATTGAAAGAGTACTGGCTGAAAATCTTGAAGGTCAGTTTCTCAATATACCTATATTTATATGTGCAAGGATATTATATATACTCCTCAAAATAATTGAAAGACCATGTTTAGGTTTTGGTCATTTTTTAAAGTGCTGCAGTTGTTCAAAGATCGATTAACTTAATCGAGCGTTAGTTCAAAATTTCAAATCTCTCTGAATTTCCGATAAATGAATATTTCTACCAGAAAATGAGCATGTGAAAACATTATGCTGAGAAGAAATGAAAATTAAAAGCTTTTGGTAGTACAAAACATATTTTTTATGAGAAAACATATTTGAAAGTTTACACTAACCGAGGATTAAGCTAAATGATCTTTGAACAACTGGGCCACGGTAATTGAACACAGTTTATTGTCGTTTTTTAAGTTTAGTTGTATTCTTCTGCAATTGTTATGTTACACACATGTATTAAATTTTTATATGAATATGAAATCCATAATATTAAAGATTAAGTAATAATTACTGTTTTATTTTGTGGTTCTTAAATTATTTTGGGGAGTATACTTTCAGGATAGAGATATCTCCAACACCAGTTTATTCATATTTTTTTTCACTGAACAGTATTTCTCATAAACTGAGGGAAAAAAGTTTAGCAAGTTTTTTTAGATGAAATAATATTGTATACAAGATATACTGACATTTTGGGACTTTACGGGCTTTACGCCTACGTTCATTTATTCGTTACGCCATTAAGATGTCCGGCTGTTATTGATGGGTGTTTAATAAAATATTGTGTCTATCGCAGTAGTTTCTTGATTTTACAACCAAAAATGTATTATTTCCAAGGTGCAACAAAAACTTGCTAAACTTTTTTCCCTCAGTATATACCAACACAATGCATCAATTGTGACAGCTGCATTGTGTTTAACTTAAATTTCTATCATACACTGGAGGATATAACATGTGAGTGCTCATTATTGAATTCATTAAATTTTATGTACTATTTAAAACATATTTAAATAAATTTCTGGTCTTAGGGAAACAGATGTTTTTACTTTTGAAAATAAGTGTGAAATAAAGTATTACCGGAAGTTTATTTTGATGTGTCTTTTCAATCATATCGCCAATATATACTCCATCAAAAGTTGGAAAAGTATGTATATAAAAAAAAATATATATTCATAGTGTTGACAGATCTTAATTAGGACATTCTGAAAGTTCAATCTCAAATATTAAGACAATTTGAAATGGATTTTACAATCCCTAATAAAATGTAATTTGGTTGTAAAATATTTTTTTATTTACTGCAAAAAAAATCTTTTCCATTGATATATATAACGTATTGCAGTACATAAAAATTATTTATATGCAACAACAAAACATTCAAGCAAACATTAGTGCCCTCAAAGTTATAGTGGTCATGAAACTATATTCCTTAAATCAGTTGTTTTGTTTTCAGCTGTTATTCCATGTACTATATTTCTCCTAATAGTTGCACCCGGGCGCTATGCAAAACGCCCTTATAAAATGTAAAAAAATAATAATATTTTTTATTGAAAATTGATATTTTTGGGGAGATCTGAAATTTGAAGATTATTTAAAAAAAAAATGAAAAAGTTTGAGGGTTGGGGAGAGGCTACTGTTAGGGGAGGTGCTCTTATAAGGGGATATATGGTAGGTATGTACGCTTAGGAACTCTCTAAATTACTGTTGTTTAATTTCAAAAGACAGCTGGAAAACCTGTTGAGAAAAAAACAAGAGTTGATTCTTCATGCAATGTTGTGTAAAACAAACAAGTATAAAAAAAATGTAAAAATATAATCTGTAACCATCTATCAGCAACAATTTCAACACTGTCTCTTCTTTTATACTATAGTTTTTGTTTCAGTATATTTCTGACAGCAGGAAGGTTTTAGGCTATTACAAAACATCCTTGTTGTTTTATCCATCCAGTTATTTGAGACAAAAATGTATCTGACATGTGTTGTATTGCAAGCCAAAATTGTAACAAATTATTTTTTGTAAGTAATTTATTGTGGTATGAACTTGGCAAATTCACTTGAAATAAAACAAATGGGGTTTAATGTCTCTTAACATGTTGTGAGGTCTTACTGGGAAAGCGACCTCAGATGGAGATAAGATGAAGAGATAAAAATTGCCATCAGACAGGCCAATGCCAGGGCTTGATACCGCCGAGACTTGCAGCTCTAATTAATGCACAAGGCATTAACTCACTGTAACTAAGCTATGAGGCCGTCAGATTCATGTGACATTATAAAATTTGAAGGACGCGTTTAATTTTAATGCCCCCAAAGGATGGCATATAGTAGTCACACTGTCTGTCCGTCCGTCAGTCAGTCCCTTCGTTCTTTCGTTCGTTCATCCATACAATCGTGTCCAGTTAATAACTCTGACAATAATGTACCGATTTTCAAATAACTTGGCACAATTGCTCACCATAACAAGACGACGTGTCACGCACAAAATCCAGGTCCGTGGCTCCAAGGTACAGATTCTCAAATAACTTGGCAAAAGTGCTCACCACAACAACATGACATATTGCACACAAAACCCAGGTCCGTGGCTCTAAGGTCAAGTTTACACTTAGAGGTCAAAGGTCAAATAGTGTCCGGTCAATAACTATGGCATTCATTAACAAATTTTCAAATAACTTGGCACAAGTGATCACCACAACAAGACGACATGTCGCGCACACAATCCAGGTCCTTGGCTCTAAGGTCAAGGTCACACTTAGAGGTCAAAGGTCATATCGTGTCCCCTCAATAACCCTGGCATTTATGGACGGATTTTCAAATAACTTGGCACAAGTGCTCTCCACAGCAAGACAACTTGTCCCGCACATAATCCAGGTCAGTGGCTCTAAGGTCAAGGTCACACTTAGAGGTCAAAGGTCAAATCGTGTCCGGTCAATAACTCTGGCATTCCTGGACGGATTTTCAAATAACTTGGCACAAATGCTCACCACAGCAAGACGATATGTTGTGCACAAACTCCAGGTCCATGGCTCCAAGGTCAAGGTCACACTTAGAGGTCAAATCGTGTCCGGTAAATCACTCTGGCATTCCTGGACAGATTTTGAAATAACTTGGCACAAGTGCTCACCACAACAAGACGACATGTCATGCACAAAATCCAGGTCCGTGGCTCCAAAATGAAGGTAAGGTCAAATCATGTCCGGTCAATAACTTTTGCATTCCAGGACTGATTTTCAAGTAACTTGGCACAAGTGCTCACCACAACCAGATTTTGATGCGCACAAAATCCAGGTCCGTGTCTCCAAGTTCAAGGTCTCACTTAGAGGTCAAAGGTCACTTTGGGGGCATTTGTCACTTACAGTGACATTTCTTGTTGTTGTCTGTTGTATGTCGTCCATCGGTAGTCACTCTTTCGTTTCTGATCAATAACTTAAGTGAGGAATGAAATATTGGAAGGAAACTTGCTGTTTAGGTAGCTTATATGGAAAGGAAGCTTAGGATTGCATTTGAGGTCACTCACTCATGGGTCAAGGTCAAGGTGGCTTTTACTAAAAATAGAAAATGGTTTCCAGGCTATACATTTAGTTAGGAATGAAATATTGGAACGAAACTTACTGTGTAGGTAGTTTATATGGAAAGGAAACTTGGGACTGCATTTGATGTCACTGGGGGGTCACTGATACTAGAAATAGAAACATGGTTTCTGGGTAATAACTTCAGTTTGGAATACGATATTGAAACAAAACTTGCTGTGAAGATAGCTTATATTGTTGAGTCACATGTCTTACAGATGATAACTTGTTCCCTCAATATGTTCTGTCTGTGTCTGTACTGCAGTGATCACAGTAATGTCCCATTCCATTTGGAGAAAGAAAACAACTCTTCATTTCGTCTACACTTCAGGTGACACATTCAGTTATGGGAATTCTAGTTTACATATCATATGTAAGCAACAGCTGGTATAGTTGCATTTGCCAGCTATAAAGTGAGTTGTTTCAGTTGGGGTGTGAGTCAGGTTAAATAAGACAAATTCAGCAATGATATTGTACATGATACAAAGCCTGTAGCTTATCCATTATGGTTAAAATAAATTGTTATCTGCCTTAGAACAAATCAATATACGTTAAAGAGAAATGTTTCTAAATGTAAATTGTGTCTCCATAACAACTAAATGCCATTATTGCTATTTGTGTTGATGTTGTTTTCATGACATTTTCAGGAAGGACATACAACCCAATAGAATGCTCTAACTTGTCCAGGGAGCTGGCGGATGACATTAAGATGCAGGTTAGGGGATTACATTTTGAAAGGTAATCGATCAGTGATCACATTAAGGGACACATGGCAATCTTGAGTATTTTAAAACTCGCAGCGTCGCGGTCAGGCCTAATATTCATCAAACTTTTGAGCACAAGAATCGAACTCAACTCATAATCTCAATTTTTTTAATTTCAAAAAAACAACATTTTTACAAACAAAGTACTATATTTACTTAAAGAAACTAGTAATTTTTAAGGTAATTTAACAAAAAATGTCTGAAAATCACAATTCTTACCCATACCTTTGTGTTGATCGGTTGTGCAAAAAAATTAGATTTTGAGTCTGAGTCTGATTCTTGTGCTCAAAAGTTTGATGAATATTAGGCCTGGTTAGTTTTTCTACATAACTTGCATTAGTTCAATCATTAAAGAAACTAACCCATCAATTAATGGCAAAACTACACTAAAAAAACTTTATCAAAATTCTATCCTGGTGTTCGGGTCATATAATAATGTATATGTGCCGATAAAAAGTCTAGATTTATTCATGAGTTCTTAAAATACCCCCTGTGACTGAATATGCATGAAATGAATAATGAGTTGGTAACTCTTAATATGATGCTCAGTTGTTGGGTTTGGCCTGGCTGGTTAAAGCCACTTATATTTTGTCTATAGAGTTTAGATTCTCAAAAAATGTAAGTTATATATATACCTCGTCGTCAGTAGGTTTAGAAACGGTGTACATCTGTTGTAAAATTTGCCTGTTGATGGCAGAATAGCTATCTTAATATTAATTATAAGACTAGTTTAAAGCAAATTGTTTTTGCATATTATTAATTATTGTTTATATTGCACCAATATATTTAAACCTATTGTAGAATACAGAAGAAAAATTATTGAGAACTGAACATTTTTTTAAAGCAGGTTTAAAGTCAAAATGATATGGGATTAATAACGAGAGATGTTAAATTTAATTCTTGATTAAAACTTCAAGATTGTCATATGTTCCTTTAATATGTATCAATATGCCATACATGGTAAAGGTGCTCCATGACACATCATTCCAAGATGGCAGCTGTATTTATTTTCTTTACACATTTTTTAATGGATCATAACATTAGTTATGTCCAGTATTTCTTTTATGGTATTTTGATTTAATTCCTTTAACCTTTTTCAAATGTTTCGAGCTGTTTTCAATTAAATTTGTTTGAGAATAGTGCAATTAGAACAACTCGTTTAAAACAGTCTATTAAATCATTTTAGAATTATTTTATTATTAGAATTTTGTGTTTCTGGGTTTCAAGAACCTCATTACTCATGCTATTATGATACAACTCAGTGTGTTCTCAGAACTGAATGAGAATTTTAATTGCTGTGAGAAACGGATTAAGACCTTTTGTATCACTCATTGAGTAATGAGTTTCTTGAAACCAAGAATCATAAAATTTAAAAAAATAAATTAATTCTAAAATGATTTAATAGACTGTTTTAAATGATTGGAAAGTAACAGGCTGAAGGCGGCTTAGTCTTGATAAATTATCAAAGGCCTGTTAAATTACCTGCAAATTAAGAAATACGTAAAATATAATGTTACAAACGATAAAATGTAGTAAGCCGCATAACACATATAATTTTATATGAATCATTTTACTGTTGTTCATATCCTCTTTAAGTCTGCTGTAAACTGGGCTCATAACCTTTTAATAAGTAATTATG
The DNA here is from genome assembly GCA_037043455.1 of Cyrtodaria siliqua. NCBI lineage: Eukaryota > Metazoa > Mollusca > Bivalvia > Adapedonta > Hiatellidae > Cyrtodaria > Cyrtodaria siliqua. The sequence continues at coordinate 133,792 of JAWPHD010005656.1, read as the reverse complement.
GTCTTAGAAGTTCACTATCTTTAGCTGATGGCAATATGATATGCTTTCAGAGGTAGAGAAATATCCTCCATTAGCTTTATCTGAATTCTGTGTCACCTGTTGTTGTTTTTTCAGAGAAGATTTTTTTTTGCTTGTGATGTGAAAAGTCTGTTTAAAATATTCTAATTAAATGTTGGAAGCTCTTCGGTGGTTTGTAAGCTGATTGCATTTGCAGGAGAACAACAGTGGTATAATACAGAAAAGATTAAAGCTTAGAATGTGTAGACAAATTCTTTTTTCTGCTCAATTTAGTCAAATCTTATTTTTAAATAGATGATGAAAAGACAACAATTATGTTGTGTTTTTTTGTTTTCACATTTTTCATCTCTATAAATAATAAAGCGAAATTGAGGTAAAAAATAGTTTTATTTCTTTGGTGGAATATTTATTGTTTTTCTTCAAGAAACAATTAAATATCCTATTCATCTTTATAAAGCAGTGCATGTTTCAACTTAGAAAACATATTGTGTGTGTTATCTTGTTTTATGGTAAAATCTGTTATTTTCTCATTTGCTAAAATGTGTATAATTAACTTATGGGTCAAACATCCAATCTCAACAGTGAGATAACAGAAGTTTTTCCAAACTCATCTCCATTTGTCTGATAAGGGTAGATTTGTCATGGGATTTTATATCTGCTGAGTGTTTAGTTTAAATAATATTGATGTTGGAAAACAAAGCTGACATATCAAATGCATTTTGGTAAAATCTAAGATTAATAACAGATTACTGATCATTCAGAAATGTATTTTTTATTAAATCTAATTTGTTTTCCAAGAAATGTCTGGAGATTTTTTATATTTCCAGCAGCGCTTCACACTGAGAATATTCAATTTTCTCATTTCTCCATAAAATATATCCATACCCCACCAATATCAATATATTCGGTAGACACCAGGCTACCATTAATTATTAATGCTATAACCTGTTTGATTTAGAGCACAATATTAAATATCAGACACTTGATGGGCCTTAGTTTTCAGCATCATCTGGATGTGCCTACCAATACTGTCATTATTTTTAAGTCTTGAGCACTTCTGGTTGTTCTCGGTTTTCACAGAAGCCATAAGTAAAACAGATTAGTTGAGAATCGAGGGATAAATGGTGCATTTGAAAACGTATGAGACCTAATATTAATTATGCTGTCTAGACTTGTATATGTACGTACATGTATTAAAGGAAGCAGTCAATTGATACAAGAGTGTGGGTCAGACTGTTACTTTGTGTAACAAGATGGACCAAGTGGAGACACTCACGAACAAGATGAATATATATACAAATGAATATAAATGACCAAGTAGAAATATCAATGTTTTTAAAGCATTTTTAATGAATTTCAATACACTTTAGATGGAATCCCTATTCACTTAATTACACATTAAACTGTTCGGTTTTATATTGTTGTTTGCTGATATCTTATTCTCTTATTCATTATGTTTAACCAATTTGCCAATACGTATTGTAAATTTGTAAATAATAGAGGGCCACATGAAGATTAGTTTTGACTAAATGTGTATTACCCTCTGTAAATAAAGTCTATTATTATTATTGTTATTATTATTATTTATGATATACCATATGTATGCTATATGACAGCTGTTTTATATCTCAAAGCTATATCTAGCTGTGTCCTTCCGGTATAGTTCGGTGTCCGGCACTAATACTTCACTTCCGCAAATTCACTTCCATGTTATAAGCAGTCGCTATTCGTCCCGGTACCATGCATACTTCTGGTGACGTAATTCCCATGCGACGCCCACTCGCATGACCCTTTCCGGCGATGGCTTATGTCCCGGTATTCCACATTCGGTGATGTGGTTACTGCCTGGTCTATCACCCAAATAGCGAATTATGCGGTTCCTGCGTCCTTTGACTGCGTTCCCATCATGCTCCCGACAATAAGCTCTACCTGCGCTCCTAGCGTATACGACTCCTACTGTTAGGTATTGGTCACTATTACCCTGGAGAATGGTTTGCGATCCTGTGACCAGTTCTTATCATTTCGACGCCATTTTATACAGCCCCTACACGTGTACGTGACTGAACACGCCATCCATACAAATGTCATGTTCTTCGGACTGCTTGTAATGCACGTAGTGACGTAGTTTTGAACTCTATCTTATATAAGCCTAACATTTAGTTAGGCATGCACTGATAAATATTGGCAAATTTAATCATAATACACAGCTTGTAAAATCATAACTTCCTTAATACTTGATGAATTTTGATGAAATAAAGCCAAAACAGGTTGTTCTTTATCAATAGAATGAAACTAGTAAAGTATCATTTATTAGATATACGCATCGATTAAAAGTGATGCGCTGGGCAAAAATCTATCAAAACTCCTATTCAAAATCAGGGAAAATGAGGCCCCGACAAACACAGTTAAAAACTCAAGGTACATATATATACACTCATTTTGTTACCCTGCGTGTTATGTTTGCCAAGTTAAAGCGATGATGAAGGTACAAAATATTTAATAGTTGGAATATATCAAGAACATTTCTCAATAGAATAGAAGGATTGTGTGTCAGATATGGCAGTATCAAACTAGTCTTTTATAAAGTGTCTTCATTTACCAAGATATAGGGGAGGGATGTATTTGGCTCAAATTTGGCTAGCTTTAAAACAAATCCAACTTTCGTTAATATAAACACTCAAACCAAGTTTGACATGTGACCCAGGGGCGGGGCCAAATTTGACCCCAGGGTCACCATTTGAACAAACTTGATAGAGGATCCATAAGCTGATAAAAAATAAAAAATATTAAACCTTTATCTCTTGTAGTTTCAGAGAAGAAGATTTCTTAAGGATTGTTTTTCATTTTTGCGATGTTATCGAAGTATAACATGTCAATGATGAGTCACAAATTGTATAAAACCGCGTATAAAACCGTGACCCATCATTGACGTGTTATACTTCGATAACATCACAAAAAAATGAAAAACAATCCTTATAATTACAAACTTATATCAATGATAATCTTTACTGACTGTTTATTATATTTCACATGCCCCAGTAAGCTCTAAATTAAATTAATTTCAGTTGAACCAATCAGCCAAATCACACATTTTCAAACAGGAAATCTACTCCGCACAAAGGTATAAGCCTAGATGTTTACAGTATGTTTCCTAAAAAAAGTATGTTTCTAATGGCGTAGCTCAGCAGCTTTAAGGCACTGCAGAACCGGGCTGAAAACCTTTTTCGTGCAATTGCTCAGGCCTAAAACATAAAATCGGCCAGCTACGCCCAGCCTTTTTTCCAGCTGGGCCAGCGGAAAAAGGCTTAAAATGTCGGTTGTTCTTATTGATTCAGCTTTTAAAAATAACATGACATTGTAATATTAAGCTAAAGTGTTTACGTTAAGGCTACTGAGTAATCTATTCCACGTCTGTTCAAATCCATCGTTTATAATTTATTTTTTCTGTGACGTTAACGGTTTAAAACAGTGACGTCATGTAAAGTTTCGTTATGTCATCGTCACTAGGAATGAAGCAGAAATAAAAAACTCAGGCACGTGGAAATTCAGAAGCCAGAACTGTTTCACTTTTTTTCCCTGATATAGTGTTTGGAAGCCCGAGCATACCCCAGACCCCTTTCGCCGTTCAAATCAAATGTTTGGTTTCCACTTTAGTCTGCTCTTGCGCAACTGGAATTATTTCATTTGACGTGTTATTGAGAAATAACAGGACACTTTTAAGAATGACTAACCAATCAGAATGCAGTAAATATGTATATTGTTTGCAATTTGTAATTATTTCCCTATACCTCTATGTAAAACTGATTCAACAAGGGAAAATGAACCAAATTCTCAGGTTCTTATGAAGTTCTTATAAGAAATTTTTTTTTAAAAAAAAAAGTCATCCCATGAACCAAGGTTTCTTATAAAAAAAAAATATCCTCCAGTGAGATTTAAACCCACGATCCCCTGGGGTTTCCAGTGTACATTACCAAATATTGAAAAAGGGCCATAACTCCGACTGGTTCAATCTGGCTGGTTTTCAAACTCGTCTGAGCTTTCATTGATATCAACAATCTAGTCAAGTTTGGGAAAGATCGAATGCAAAATAAAGGCACAAGAGTGTTCACAAGGCTGAAAATGGCATTTTTCAATAATTCAAGGGCACATAACTGTGGTGTTTTTGGTCCGATATAGCTGTTTTTCAAACTTCTCTGAGCTTTCATTGATATCAACAATCTTTAAAGTTTGATAAAGATCGGATGAAAAATGAAGGCCCCCATCGTCTTAATGATTCAAAATACAGGATTTTCTTTGAAAATCATTGACCTAAGGATCATCCATGTGAAGTTTGGTTAAAACTGACCAAGCGGTTTTGGAGAATAAGATTTTTTTTAATAGATTTTCCTATAATATTCTATGTTAAACTGTGATTCCATTTATAAGTCTATGTAAAACGTAAAATCTCCATATACAAACTTTGGAATCCCGGGTCACAGCCACTTTTGATCCTAGGAACTTCGTTTGTATAACTTTTGTAGTCGATGAGTTGGCGATCCATCAAAATCGGTTCTGGAGAAGAAGATTTTTTTAAGGTTTTGACCATATATGGTAATGGCGACCCTCTTGGATATCGCATTGACCTAATTTGTATAACTTTGGAAGGCACTGACATCAGTATCATCCACGTGAAATTTATTTAAATTGGTCAAGCTGTTTCTGAGGAGATGTCATTGACAAATGCTCTATATAAGTCTATGTAAAACATGTAAAATCTCCATACACAAACTTTGAAACCCCGGGGCACAGCCATTTTTGACCCTAGGAACTTTGTGTAACTTTTGTAGTCTTGGAGTTGGCGATGGTGGACATCTTGGATGTCGCATTGACCTAATTTGTAAAAGTTTGGAAGGCAATGACCTCAGTATCGTCCAAGTGATATTTGGTCAAAATTGGTCAAGTGGTTTTTGAGGAGATGTCGTTTATAAATGCCCTGTATAAGTATGTAAAACATGTAAAATCTCCATTCTATATACAAACATTGGAACCCCGAGGAACAGCCACTTGTGACCCTAGGAACTTTGTTTGTACAACTTTTGTAGTCTAGGAGTTGGCGATCATTTATAAACAAAAACTGTCAAAATTGTGTACTTCTACCATAGAAGCATGTCATTTTGGATACTGATTTTCACATGTCAAGTTAATGCACAGAGTGTTCTTCAGCGGGGGCATTAGTCAGATATCCGACATTTCTAGTTTGATTTGTGTTGGCATGTTTCACCATCCCTCCCCATGTATTTATTATACACTCTTCTCTATGGCAGATACAAGATACTGACCCTGGTGACGATAGGACAGATGAACGAGCAAGGTTTGAATGTAGGCAGCAGGTTTTTGTGGGATGCTGACAGGGACAATTTTGCTGCGTCATCATGGGCTAACAAACATATATATGCTGTTGGAACCGTCTACGCCGTCTACTATGAATAGAGAAATGAAACTTAGCACTCTAGTCAATTGTTATTACATATTTAGCCGCAACATAAGAAAATCAACAACTCATCAAACAAATAGATGTTACGTCATAACTTGATAAGAGGTACTCCTATAATGTTTACTGACATAAAAATATATATTTGTTAAAGGGGTTGTTGCATTATTCTGGAACTAGCTTCATTTAAAAGGGCTTTAAAAACCATGAAAAAGCTGAAAGAATTATCGAAATATCATAACAAATACCGGAGATATGATCTTTTAAAAATTTGCAAAAATTCTCAAACGGAGGCAGCCATCTGGGATTGATGACGTCATCGCGCCTTTTATCATTTATTTCATGATTGATAAATATCATTTAAAACAAAGAATATAAATGCAAATACACGTAAATCTTAAAAAGAGCATATACAGTATACATATTTTACTTTATATTTATAATTTAATACATGTATTTGCTTTAAACACTATTTATTATCTATTTTTTCCATATATGAAAAAATGCACGATGACGTCATCATTCAAAGATGGCTGCCTCCATTGCAGTCTTTTTGCATATTTTTAAAATGCCATATCTCCTATAATTGTTAAGATATTTTGATAATTTTTTCAGCTTTTTCCAGTTTTTTAAAGCCCTTTTAAATGAAACTAGTTCCAGAATAGTGCAACATCCCCTTTAAGCTTTCGTTTTACAAGCATGAAGTAAAATGTAATATATCAACATTCCAAATGTTTTTTTAAAGATGTTCCCTTTTATTGAAATGCGTGCTTTCACAATGTTTTCTGTCCATAATAAGTTTGTGCGTTTTACATGACTGTATTACGAAGGTTTTTGCCTTGCCACTGACGCTACTGTAGTCTTTGTGAATGAGTGTTCAAAGCTCCAGAACTTCATTTAAATACACAACTTGAGTGACATAAACAAACACTTTTTTTTTACTTTTCCTATGTTAAATGAACGTTTAGATTTTGTGCTTAAATAATCTGCCATTAACAAATCCTATGGCTAAAACAGGACCCGATTAAATAAACAGACATTTTCCCTCTCATTTTCTTGAGAATTTAGAGCATCACAAAGTGCATCAGTCTGGCACTGATTGTTGTTAAAACTCCAAGAGTTTGAATTCCTCATCTGAAGGTGATAAATCACTTGAATACTCAATACATATCTGTACTTGTCATCTGGCTGTCTTATAAACTTGAAATATGCAGAAAAAATTAAAAAATTAAATATAAAAGTTATGACTGAATCTACCGACTGAGTTTAAACTACCAAATATCTCATCAAAAAGCTATAATTTTCATCTAATACTCAATATAAGTCTGTATCTGATGTTATAATTATGTTTTCCAAATTTGTTTGTGCAAACAGCTCAGTTTTGACAGGAATCCAAAATAATAAATCAGAAATAGATAATGTAGGAATTTAATTAAAATAGCTGTTCAAACTGCCAAAATATTCAATACAACTAGACACAAATATAAAGTTGCAGATGTTATATTTGGTTTATCTTTTATTTACATGGGATAGCGCCATGTTGCTTCATTGAACTGCATGGAAAATGTCATGTTTAGTTGGTGCTTCATTAAACTGCAAGTAAAATGTCATGTTATATTTGGTTGCTTCATTAAACTGCATGGAAACGGTCATGTTATATTTGGTGTTTCATTAAACTGCATGGAAAATGTCATGTTATATTTGATGTTTCATTAAACTGCAAAATGTCATGTTATATTTGGTTGCTTCATTAAACTGCAAGGAAAATGTCATGTTTAGTTAGTGCTTCATTAAACTGCATGGAAAATGTCATGTTATATTTGGTGCTTCATTAAACTGCTTGGCAAATGTCATGTTATATTTGGTGTTTCATTAAACTGCATGGCAAATGTCATATTATATTTGGTTGCTTCATTAAACTGCATGGAAACTGTCATGTTATATTTGGTGTTTCATTAAACTGCATGGAAAATGTCATGTTATATTTGGTGTTTCATTAAACTGCATGGAAAATGTCATGTTATATTTGGTTGCTTCATTAAACTGCATGGAAACGGTCATGTTATATTTGGTGTTTCATTAAACTGCATGGAAAATGTCATGTTATATTTGGTTGCTTCATTAAAATGCATAGACAATATCATGTTATATTTGGTGCTTCATTAAACTGCATGGAAAATGTTATTTTGTATTTGGTTGCTTCATTAAACTGCAAGGACAATGTCATGTTATAGTTGGTGTTTCATTAAAATGCAAGGAAAATGTCATGTTATATTTGGATGCTTCATTAAACTGCAAGGACAATGTCATGTTATAGTTGGTGTTTCATTAAAATGCAAGGAAAATGTCATGTTATATTCGGTTGCTTCATTAAACTGCAAGGAAAACATAGCCCGACCCCACGGACGGCAAAATAAAAAACTTCTATGCATGGTCTATAAGACACACTAATCACTTCTACACATGGTCCACATTACACAATAATCACTTCTATGCCATGTCATATAAAAAAATGCTTCTATCGATGTATTTCAATTAAAAATGCTTCTACCATCTCCAATGTTAGTGTTTTTTCGCAGACATTTTAGATAAAAAAATTACATTATGGCCATTGATTTATAATTTGCCTTGGTTTTTATAGCATTTTCAATTTTCATCCAACCTTGGTTTAGTCTTTATATCAACTTGTGGTCCTTGGCTTATTGAAAACTGCTATATTTGACCATAGCACATCCCATTACCAAACTTGTTAAAGTGCTTAAAATAAAAACATTGATTTATGGCACCAGTGTATTTTCCAGACACAACAGCAAGTAACTTTATGTGCACTGCATTTTGCACATGAACATAAAATAAATTCTATCAACCAGCCCTTTGTGGCATGAATGGAATGATCCAGTAATAAGAAACAACAAATCATATATTTTATATAACTATCTTTAATATTAATAACATCCATTGCATTATTTCTGTCTTTTAATAACAAGTTAATATCAACAATAAATAAAAATTATATAAATTTACTTCTATAAAAAAACACACACTTTTGTGCAAGATCATGAATTTCAAAAATTCACTTCTATGCATGGGCATAGGTATCCAAAATACGCTTCTATGACTGGTGGGGGTATGAAAAAAATCACTTCTATGGGTGGTCACCCATTTTTGAAAGTGCCTTCCCCACTAGGGGTATGTTTGAATGGAATAGCCCTAAGAGCCATAGCTACTTAAAATGCAGTTAATTTACTCTTTTACCCTATTCTTTATTTATGTTTTCATTATGGTACTAAAGAAATGATTTATTTGTTATCTGATATTTGATTTTTAAATAGTAAATTGGCAACATATTGTCTTATAGGTGTGTTTAATATATGATAACTATACTTATTCCATCCAAATTGATTTGTTCTGTCCAAACTGATTTTGCAATAATACTTGGTGCCTTTTTTCACACAGGTGAAATTCACCATCGTCGTCTTATCTGTTAAGGATCTGGTCTGTTAATGATCATTTGTTTTGTTTTTTTGTGCTAAGTTTGAAACTGGTAGTTCTGCTTTTTTGCATTGTTTATATGTAGAACAATCTACCGGTAGACCTGTCATTTTACAGGGTTTGACACTAACTTTGATAAGTAGGAAGCCTGCTGGACTTCTTGCCATTGAAAACTGGTGGTCCTTCACATGTACAGCTATTCTTACCAAAACATTAAAAAACACACATATACAGTGTTGTTCTGTTCATTGTTTACATTATTTTTCAGCTTTGTCTTTTGTTATTTTGGTGGCAGTGACATTTTTGAGAATTTTTCACATTTTTAAAGAACTCGAAAACCTGTTATATAAAGTCAATCATGGCAACGCTGGACGCTCTTACATGTACAGTTCTACTACGTGAGATCGATATACATCATGTATATTTTTAATGTCTGTAATTTAAAATAGCAGGCCCAACGGGCCACCAATCTTAATGCAAGTGGTGGTCCTTCCGAAAATCGTGGTCTCGGGCCAGCGGACCTGCGTTAGTGTCGAACCCTGCTTTACATGCCAATAAGGACACTGTTCACTAAATACAGAGGTACACTAAACAAAGTCTATGTTCTTGTAATGCTATTGAAGAATAAATGTCAGCCATATTGAACACACATTCCATATTCTGTTGTATGTACGGTAGATGTTTTAAGGGACCACCGCAATCTTGAGATCTTGAGTTTTTCAAAACTCCCGGAGTTAGTTTTTCTGTTCTGTTTATTTAAAATGCATATTGCATATTTGCAATATTGCAAAAAAAAAAAAAATCATTAATAATTATTCGCACATTTTAAAAATTCCCAGTGATGTTGCCTTGTTAAAATACAACCACTGCAATCTCACAAAGACACCGTCACATGCAGAGGGATAAGAGTCCCCAATTCATATTCATGTTGTCATTTTTTATCATGCTCATTCAAGGTCTTATCATGCAAACGTGGAAACGTGGCTCCATTGTAAATGGAGTGTCTACTATAGAATTTTCAGCAACCTCAACCTGCAGTTCTGCAGGTTGTAGGCCCATTCTCCATATTTTATCTTGATGTAAATGGAGGATGAGCCTGGCACATCCATTCCTGTTAGGCGCCATATAACCCTTCATGTGTTGGTGCGACGTAAAACCCAATTCAGTTCAATTTAAAACAAGCATATATATGACTAATTGTGTAATGTCCCAATAATATATGTAATGCTGTGGTAGGATAACGGAGAAAATATCAAAACTCCAAATTATATTTAATTATTTGGAAGCAGGTTTAAAGTTAAAATGACACTGGATAAATAAATCAATTGCTTGAAACACTTCAAGATTGCAGTGTGTCCCTTTAATACAAAAAACTGTAATTTGCAAAACTGGTTTCGTAAAATTTTGAAATCAACATTTTAGATCGGGCATGGTCTTAATGAATATGCAAATAAAGGGTGACCCTGATAATACCGGATTGTCAAAGAAAACTTCGTTAATAGACTGTTTTCATTTTTGCAATATGTCCCAATTTCGGAAGAAGTAAATGTGCCTAATTTTCATTTTTGCAATATATTCAGATTTCTGGAAGAAGTTCCATACTCTCCCAAAAAAAATCAAGTTTTATTTTGTACCACACAAGTATCTTAAGAGCAAAATTAATGTGAAAAGATAGATGCTGGCTTGTAAATTAACTAGTTTTGGCACTCTGGCTCTGTATGTTGGTTGTAATTCACTATTGATAACATCTTGGAACATGATGTTATTGGCATCAAACTGTCACTATTGATGCGGATGCTTTTACTAGGCACACTTCTAAGTTATCAACTTTTATAAGTAGGAAATAATTATCTTGAAATATTTCATTACGGTAACATTACGTGTTTTTTCTTCTTCTCTAATTTTATATATAACAAGAACTATCACTGAAGGTGATGGATCCCCACACTTAAGTCTAAGGGCCATATTGCCATTATAAATTAGGCAACCAACAATGGGTGATGTAGAGGGACATAAGGTCATCAGTTGTTATGTGTATATTGAAGTTTGGGAACAACCCATTCAAAAAATGTGTTACACGACGGGATGAGACGTTACGAACAACAGGATTCCAATATAGCCCCCAATTCACTTTGTGAAAGCGGGTGGGTGGTGTGTTGGGGTGGTATAATAAAATCATTAATTATGAGATTAAACAGGAGTGTAAATGTTGTTACTTGAATAAAGAATGTTAAGCTATAAATGTTTATGATTATAAAAATGTGTCACCTCAACATATGTTAGTGGTAATATGGTATAATCTATGTATAAAACACACATTGGCACTTAATCAAGTAAATTTCAAACAGAGCATGCTTGATGAACAAAATAGTTTCTCATCCCAGGCTTAGTATGGATAGTTTTGAAAAGTCTCCGCTGTACTTTGCTGGAGGGACTATAAACTCTAGAACTACAGGGACACACACATGCCTTTTAAAAAATCCATCGTAAAGCACCAACTTTAACGTTACCATGTTGGCTGAATTTTTCTTGCATACCGGATAAGGCTATTCACATTTTACTTGGGGTATTGAAAGTCTTATCTTTATGGGTAAAGATAAAAGATAAAAAGTCTCATGCGCACCAACATCTGGTATGCAGAAAAACATGTAAAACGTTAGTAGCTGGCAGTGTCAACGCACAATATGTCTCTGATATGCAAGAAATGGAATCTATCATGGGTATTCGGTTCAGATAGGGAATTCCAACCCTCGGTATAAGTGTTTTAATCCGAACCTCGGTTCCGATAAAAATACATACCTTGGGTTGGAATTCCCCCTCTTCACCGGACACCCATGAAAGATTCTTATAATCTCTTAATTTAAAGGAGCTATCCCGCCAACAAAAGTCAAATTTAACAACAAATGAACACCGTTTCTAAACCTACTGATGACGAGGTATTTATATAACTTACACATTTTGAGAATTCAAACTCTATAGACACCGTATAAGTGCCTTCAAACCTCGAAACTGGAGCGTCGAATTACGAGTCACCAACTCATTTTAAGAATCCATCAATGAACCCATACTTTTAATCAGCACATATACATTATTGTATGACCTGAACACACGAATGGAGTTTTGATAAACGGTTCTGTAGTGCAATGTTTGCCGTTATTTGGCGAGTTAGTTCCTTTAATAATTAATGTAAAAAGCAAAAACATGTTCCAAAATGTTATATCAAATGAAATGTGCATTTGTTTTTAGCAATGAAATGTTAGATCAAATTAAACATACATTTGTTTTTAGAAATGAAATGTTCGATCAAATGAAATGTACATTAGTTTTCAACTAATTTACTGTTTTAAATGTTAATGCTATTGCATATTATTATTTTAAATGGATAAATAAAAAATGCATATTTTTGCATTGAATGTTTATCTTATTATTGGTAATATCCTTGAGGCTAGGTGTGATCAAATTAGTACATTGCATATAGTTTTAGTATATACCAGTGAAAATGGATTATATAAGTGGAATTATATCTTATCATGTCTCCCCGCAAATGAAGTGGTAGAGGAGACATAATAATGCTTGATTTTGGCCTCTCCTTTAGTCAATCAGTCTTGTCACAAATCTTGTCCGCGCAACTCGTCCTAAGCGACTCGTTGGGTTTTGATAAAACTTGGTAGGAAGCATTAGTATGATGTCTAGTGCATATCTTTGTTGTGTTCTAGCTCAATGATTTTTGACAGAGTAATGGTCCTGTGACGTTTTTTACTTTAATTCTTGTCGGCGCTACTCCTCTTAAACAGCCCCTTTGTGGTTGCTGGGGTAGAATACAAACCACTGCAAATCCCGCTAGAGGCAGAGGGGTAGGACCCCACTTCATGTTTATTTTGTCTTTGTTTTATCATGCCCGTTTAAAGTTTTCTTCACGACACCGCTTATGCAAATGTGGAAACGTGGCTCCATCATAAATGGAGTGTCTACAATAGAATTTGCAGCAACTCTGCAGTTCTGCAGGTTAGAAGGTTCTAGGCCCATTCTCCATATTTTATCTAGGTGTAAATGGAGGATGAGCGTGTAAATGGAGGATGAGCCTGGCACGTTCATTACCTGTTTGGCGCCATATAATCTTTCTTGTTGGTGCGCCGTAAAACCATTTCAATTCAATTCCTCTTAAACAGCTTGTTGGATTTTGACCAAAAAAATTCGAAACATCTATTATGTTTAGTTGTGCTTCATTTTGTTGTGTTCCTGTTCAATGACGTTTGAAGGCGTCATTTGCATTTGTAAATTCCTGTCTGCGCTACTCCTGTTAAATGGCTTGTTAGATTATGACAAACATTTGTTTTGAAACATTAATTTGATGTCAAGTTGTGCATATCTTTGTACATTTTCGGTTACATTTGTACTTCAAAATTCTTGTACATGCTATTCCTCTTTAACTGCTTGTTGGATTCTGAGGAAACTTTGTACAAAGCTTCAATAGGTGTGCATATCTGATTTTGAGGTCAGTAGGTCAAAAGTGTTAACACTTAACTCCACTTTCCCTAAAGCAAATCTCATAAAACTATATGGGTGGACTGCCTGTGGCAAGAGGATGACACCTATTAATTATGAGGTCATACTCAGTGTGACCCGACAATGGAACACCTTGTTTGTACTGCAACTTCTCCAATATGAAAATCCTTGTCCTCCCACTGAAGCAAATCTCATGTCACCATGGCCCAAAAATGAAAAATCTTGTCAACTCTCTGTCCCCTTCAACAAATCTCAACAAAACTTCATGGTGAGATGATGATCCCCATTCATTGGCAGGAGGGTATTTTCAGATACATTTACCTTTCTATAAATCTGAAATTGTCAGATACATTTACCTTTCTTTCTATAAATCTGAAATTGTCAGATACATTTACCTTTCTATAAATCTGAAATTGTCAGATACATTTACCTTTCTATAAATCTGAAATTGTTAGATACATTTACCTTTCTATAAATCTAAAATTGTCAGTTACATTTACCTTTCTATAAATCTGAAATACACAAACTCACCTGATGAATTCTAACATGAATAAACAAATATGGGGGCATGCACCTGGACCCCCTAGGATAATCATCGGGCAAATGCTGTCACTAGCTACGCCTCTGAAATTCACTATCAAACATATCTTTTCCAGGTTGTGCAATGGGGAAAACCATTTGTTTTTCTCAACAAAAAAACACTGTTTTTTTTTATAATAATTGAAAACTAGAATTATCACTGAAAGTGATGAATACCCCCACAATACCGCCTTGTCACATAAACATGGCAATCAGAAGAAAACAATGGTAGGGCCAGAGAAGTTATTACGACATATGAGAGAGAGAGAATTTAATTGAATTGGATTTTATAGTCGCACCAACAGCTAAGGTCATATGGCGACTTTCCGCTTCCACAGGTGCCCCTGCGGGCAATTTTCGTGCACAGGCGGGCACCTGGGTAGAACCACAACCACCGACGTTACGCAAGCCAGCTGGATAGCTTCCTCACATAAAGATTCCTACAGCAGAGGAGGGAGGGAGCGCGCGAGGGAGGGAGAGAGAGAGACCACTTTTTTATGGAGTTATGGCCCCTTTTCAACTTAGAATTTGCCAAAAAAACCGGTCCGGACGATAACACGTGAAAGGGTCGACGGATTTAAATAATTTAAATAACTTTTGGTACACGGGTTTAAGACCATAAAACACAGGTCAGTTGAAGTATTTAGTAGTCAAACTTGTACTATGATGTGTGTTATGAAAATACCTCTGTATGCTGCCCAACTTCCCTCACACATCACTCGATGTAATCAACCACAGAGATGAAGCATAGTAAGAGACACTATAATGTGAAGTTATCACTTGAGTACTCGCATATTGCGAACTGATTTCAGAAAATATAAGTCTGAATGTGTACATGCATTATTGCAAGTTGTTATTGATTTGGCCTGGAGTAGATGTAAACATGTTTACCATGTATATGTAAATTATTTTATGCAAATTCATTTATGATGATGTAGACTATTCTCTGGCCTTGAATAACAGCTAAAATTAGAATAGATGTAAACATGTTTACAATGTATATGCAAATTATTTTATGCAAATTCATTTATGATGATGTAGACTGTCCTCATTGGACTGTTATGCAAATTTGAAATTTGGATTATTTTCATTGGACTGTTTTGGTGGAGCAGAGTTTGAGCACTATATAAACAGACACTGGGAGCAGTTCTAGCGCAGAACAGTTGAATTAACATGTTGCTAGTATTTAGATATCTCCGCCCTATTGTTGAAGTCAGTATATTGACAATAGGTAATATTATATGACAATAGGTTATATTATAATACAGCTACACATGCTTTATTATATGGTTGCACGTGCTATATTGTTTGTCGAACTTCACTTGTATTTTATGGTGTTATACCCGTGTACCAAATATTAATTAAATCCATCAACCCTTTCATGAGTTATCGTCCGGAAACACCCGTGTACCAAAAATTATTTAAATCCATCAACCCTTTCATGTGTTATCGTCCGGACACCATTTTTTGGCAAATTCTAAGTTGAAAAGGGGCCATAACTCTGTCAAAAATTGGTGGTTTGTAACCAAAGTCGAACTTGACCTGTATTTTATGGTCTTAAACCCGTATACCAAAAATTATTTAAATCCGTCGACCCTTTCATGAGTTATCGTCCGGACACCTTTTTTTGCGCAAATTCTAAGTTGAAAAGGGGCCATTACTCCGTCAAAAATTGGTGGATTGTAACCAAAGTCAAACTTGACCTGTATTTTATAGTCTTAAACCCGTGTACCAACAATTATTTATATCCGTCGACCCTTTCATGAGTTATCGTCCGGACACCGTTTTTTGCGCAAATTCTAAGTTGAAAAGGGGCCATAACTCCGTCAAAAATTGGTTGATTGTAACCAAGGTCGAACTTGACTTGTATTTTGTGGTGTTATACCCGTGTACCAAATATTATTTAAATCCATCAACCCTTTCATGAGTTAGCGTCCGGAAACCAACAGACCGGTTGAAAAGGGGCCATAACTCCGTCAAAAATTGGTGGTTTGTAACCAAAGTCGAACTTGACCTGTATTTTATGGTCTTAAACCCGTGTACCAAAAATTATTTAAATCTGTCGACCCTTTCATGAGTTATCGTCCGGACACCGTTTTTTGGGGGAAATTCGAAGTTGAAAAGGGGCCATAACTCCGTCAAAAATTGGTGGTTTGTAACCAAAGTCGAACTTGACTTTACTTTTATGGTGTTATACCCGTGTACCAAATATTATTTAAATCCGTCAACCCTTTCAAGAGTTATCGTCCGGAAACCAACAGACCGACCGACGGACGGACGGACGGACGGACCGACAAGCTTACTCCTATATACCCCCCCAAACTTCGTTTGTGGGGATATAAAAACACGTTTTTATCCCCGTCACTGGAAATCACACCCAGGTTGGTGAGAAGGGAGTATGAATCTGCAGAATGATGGTTCATTTAGAGCCTAACATTAATGGAGCAATGATGGCTCACTAGGAATCCTATTCCCTTTCCCCAACGCACAGCCCTGGTAATTTTTTTGTGGTGGAGGCAGACCACACACTTTTCCTGGGTAGAACCATTACTGTACTCCTCCCATCCGTAAGAATCGACACTTCCTCACAAGTCAAGTTTCCAGTGGGATTCGAACACGCAGGTGAGAGGCGAGAAAGTTTACAATGCAACGTCATGCAACGTCGTTAACTCCTCGGCCAGAGATGCTCTAGAAAAAAGAAAAGAGGATGTGGATTGATGGTACTTTTGTAAAAAAAACACGATGATGATGGTTGGATGGGGTGTCACGGGGGATTGTGATGGGCTGCATGCAGGTGTAAGTATAAACAGAACTAACAACACAGAAACATGAACATTAAACAATGGGAGTGGAGGGGTTGAGGGCAGCCCATGTTATGGTCAGTAACAACAGATTAGATGTTAACCAGTTAACCAAATGTATTGCACATTTCACAGGAAATGTTAAGTTGATCACTATGGGCCCCATATGGGGATCATAATTCATTGGAGTCTAAATTACTTACCGTATAATCCCTAATAAATGCCCCTTCCCTAATAAACATCCCCCTCCCCTACCTCACCTCCCTTCACCATTATTTTAGAAATGTTTTTTTTTAAAACAACAAAATGATAGACATGCCGACTTAAAGAAAATCATTAAATAATGTCTGATTTAAAAGAACATGTATTTTGGGTCTCAAATAAATGCCCCCTTTTCAAAAATGTTATGCCCCCAGGAGCGTTAATAAGTGATTATACGGTATGCACCAATCTAGATAATGCTATAAGGAATCCCACAATAACATTTGGTTGAGCTAAGACAACTAGTAGAGATATAGATACAGACAAAAGCTAACGCGCGAACCTTGATCTCCCTTTCTTGTACATTTTATGGAATTGAATTGGGTTTTAAGGCGCACCAACACATGAAAAGGTTATAATTATTATGGCGGTCTCATCTCCCATGTACATCAAGATAAAATATGGAAAATGGGCCTAGAACCTTCCCACCCTGAACTGCAGAGTTGCTGCAAATTCTATCGTAGAAACTCCATTTACGCTGGAGCCACGTTTATTGTTTTTCTGCCACTGCTCTTTTGATGCGAGCGAGATAGCACACCACAATTTGGGAACCCAGAATTTAAAGACCAGACATTTTCTTATGCAACCCGTTAGATAATATTATAAGGAAACCAAATTTGTCTGAGCTAGGACAAGAAATTTAAGAGATATAGACTATAAACACAGCGTAAATGCTAAATGTGGTGTCAAATGGGGCATTGCACACTATATGGGCTTTCCAAATTTGGGTTCCATGGGAGCCCAGGGGTTACAAAACCAAAATTACTGATGCAGCCCTTTAGATACTATTATTAGGAAGCTAGTGGCCAAATTTGGTTGAGCTAGGGCAAGAATCGGACTACAAGCACCTTATGTGCCATGAACATTTTGAAATGACGGATTATTGAAAGTCTCATTGATTCTTACTTATTACTGATAGCAATTAGCTGCTACTCCGACAGATTGCATAATGGGACAAAGAAGTAAAGTGAGGACCTGTTCAGTTAGAGGCTTATCACCAACTCCAAATCAATTAACTAGCAATTTATCAAAAAATACATTGTTGGGATGCACTCAATATTGTTTGTGGTAATCAATTTTTCGTTGTGATTTCTGTTTTAATGATTAGTTTAGATAGAATATTACTAAATTGATCTGGTCTTATGAGTTTTGCAAGGCATTCAATAACCAGAGCCCTAATTCATATAGATTCTTATTTTTGTCTAATTCATAAAATGTTATATCTCCTTCTGGGATTAGATACAACTGTTGTACAATCAATTGTCTCTTCCTTAATGGAGTTATTTTATTCCCTAGTTTAATAATAAATATAGCAGAAGAAATTAATTATAAAAGTCTGGTTTATTTCCCTTAAAGTTTGTTATTGTCTTCATTTCTGACTACAAACAAATTTTGTCCGGATGAAAACGGCTGATGTGCTTGAATTTCTTTTTATCCCAGGCGGAAGGAGGTTATAATAATGCCCGTCACATTTCATGTCCGCTCTGTAACTCAAAAACTACTAGAGGGACTGCAATGAAATTTCACACAATGATAGAGGGCAATGAGAGGAAGTGCAGAGCATAAGAACCATAAATCTTTCTTCATTTAAATTAGAGTTAATTGCCCTTTGTAAGTTTATACTTCTAATTCGTGTCCTCAATAACTCAATAACTCAAAAACCATGACAGGGACTGCAATGGAATTTCACACAATGATAGTGGCAATGAGAGCAAGTGCAGAGCACAAGAACCATAACTCTGACTTCATTTAAATTACAGGGACTGCAATGAAATTACACACAATGATAGAGGGCAATGAGAGCAAATGCAGAGCCATGAACCATAACTCTGTCTTCATTTAAGTTATTGCCTTTAGTAGTTTTATACCTATAATTTGTGTCCATCTATAACTCAAACACTACTAGAGGGACTGCAATGAAATTTCACACAATGACAGAGGGCTACAAGAAACGAGAGGTCAATGACCTTGAAGCTCTACTGATTGATTTTGATTTCAGGAAGTAGTCGCTACAGACTTGCTTTTTGAAAAAATATTTTTAGCCGTGGCGGCCATCTTGAATTTCCGGCCGACCTGAAATTTTGCTAGGATCAATTAGACATCAAGAGCAACATTCCTGTGAAGTTTCATGAAAATCCGTCAAGTAGTTTCAGAGGAATAGTTGCTACAAGTTTTCCTTATATAACTCTGTAAACAAAGATGGCCGCTGACAGCCATGTTTAACATCGAATCAAAACGATTTTTGACAAGGACTAACATCATGTCATGCTGATCATTTTACAAAAAGTCCCATATCAATATCACTTATAGTTTTCAAGAAGTAATCGCTACAAACTTGTATTTTGAAAAATTATTTTTAGCCGTGGCGGCCATCTTGAATTTCCGGCCGACCTGAAATTTTGCTAGGATCAATTAGACATCAAGAGCAACATTCCCGTGAAGTTTCATGAAAATCTGTCAAGTAGTTTCAGAGGAGTAGTCGCTACAAGTTTTCATTATATAACTCTATGTAAACAAAGATGGCCGCTGGCAGCCATGTTTAACGTCGAATCAAAACGATTTTCGACAAGGACCAACATCATGTCATGCTGATCATTTGAGAAAAAGTCCCATATCAATATCACTTACAGTTTTCAAGAAGTAGTCGCTACAAACTTGTATTTTTAAAATCTATTTTTAATTGTCTCTTCCTTAATGGAGTTATTTTATTCCCTAGTTTTTGCTAGGATCAATTAGACATCAAGAGCAACAATCCTGTGAAGTTTCATGAAAATCCTTCCAGTAGTTTCGGAGAAGTAGTCGCTACAAGTTTTCATCATATAACTCTATGTAAACAAAGATGGCCACTGGCAGCCATGTTTAACGTCGAATCAAAATAATGTTTGACTCTGATAACCATCACGTCATGCTGATCATTTTACAAAAAGTCCCATATCAATATCACTTATAGTTTTCAAGATGTAGTCGCTACAAACTTCTTTTTTAAAAATCTATTTTTAGCTGTGGCGGCCATCTTGAATTTCTGGCCGACCTGAAAT
Organism: Cyrtodaria siliqua; assembly: GCA_037043455.1. Lineage (NCBI taxonomy): Eukaryota > Metazoa > Mollusca > Bivalvia > Adapedonta > Hiatellidae > Cyrtodaria > Cyrtodaria siliqua. Next base: position 113,627 of record JAWPHD010005656.1, on the reverse strand, counting down.
TTTGCTAGGATCAATAAGACATTAAGAGCAACATTCCTGTGAAGTTTCATGAAAATCCACCAAGTAGTTTCAAAGGAGTAGTCGCTACAAGTTTTTACTATATAACACTATGTAAACAAAGATGGCCGCTGGCAGCCATGTTTAACGTTGAATCAAAACAATTTTTGACAAGGACCAACATCATATCATGCTGATCATTTTAGAAAAAGTCCCATATCAATATCACTTATAGTTTTCAAGAAGTAATCGCTACAAACTTGTATTTTGAAAATTTATTTTTAACCGTGGCGGCCACCTTGAATTTCCGGCCAACCTGAAATTTTGCTAGGATCAATTAGACATCAAGAGCAACATTCCCGTGAAGTTTTATGAAAATCCGTCTAGTAGTTTCAGAGGAGTAGCCGCTACAAGTTTTCATTATATAACTCTATGTAAACAAAGATGGCCGCTGGCAGCCATGTTTAACGTCGAATCAAAACGATTTTCGTCAAGGACCAACATCATGTCATGCTGATCATTTTAGTAAAAGTCCCATATCAATATCACTTATAGTTTTCAAGAAGTAGTCGCTACAAACTTGTTTTTTAAAAACCTATTTTTAGATCTGGCGGCTATCTTGGATTTCACATCAACATGAATTTTTGCTAGGATCAACTAGACTTCATGGGCAACATTTCTGTAAAGTTTCATGAAAATCCATTCAGTAGTTTCAGAGGAGTAGTCGCTACAAAAAAAAGTTTATGGACAGACAGACGGACAGACAGACGGACGGACGCCGCACCACGGCATAAGCTCTGCTGATCTCTGATCAGTCGAGCTAAAAAACTGATACAAAGTATCACAAACAGGTCAGAACAGTTATATAAGAAAACAGTAAGGGGAATGAATATGATAAAAATAAACGAACAGTGTGTAGATGTTAGAAATGTTTTATTTGTATTGTCAACAATCAAGTCATGAGATATTTGAGCACTGGATAAACTAGTCATCATGAGACAAAATGAACATGTTTTTAAGAGATCTGAGCACTAGATAAACTAGTCATCATGAGACAAAATGAACATGTTTTTAAGAGATCTGAGCACTAGATAAACTAGTCATCATGAGACAAAATGAACATGTTTTTAATTATGGCATCTGTGTTGTATAATGTTATAATATGAATATGATAGACATCTGAAATAGTATGTGTAATGGATCACTAAATAGAATGTTGTTTCATGATTAGAATGATTAGAATTGGGAAAAGATCATGGTTAGAATATGAAGAATTGGTAAATTATCAAAGTTATGAACAAAAAGACAGCTTAATGATAATATAATAGCAATTGGAGCGTCTGTGAAGGTAATCTCAGTTTTTAGCAATGTAAATTTACATTAGAAGAAAGGGTTTAATGTTAGATGTTTATTATTATTCTGATTAGTAATTCATGAGAATAAGTAGCTGTGGAACAGACCTATTCAAACTCTTAAGAAAATGATTCAGTTAAAGTTTCATCAACTCCGTTTAATGTTTGAAGAGGTGTTGCTTATTTTAAAATCAGACAGCACCAAAAAGAGATACATAGATCTATATAGCTTTACACACAAACAGTTAGTAATATTCAAACACAGTTTCCTTCATTTTATTCTTATAATTAATATTAAGTATTGAACAAATGCAAGTTATGTAGACAAACGGGGCGCCGCGATCTTTTAAAAAATCAAGATTGCCATTTGTCCCTTTAATAAAGTTTAACAGCAATCAATAATCAGTGACAATAACGATTTGGAACCAGCTGTATTCATATGGTGAGCAAGATTTATAGACCGTATCCCTGAAATTGATACCCAATTCAAGTAGTAAAATGCCTGTATACCTGTCTTGGTATTCTTACTATAATAGTTGTTTAATGAACAGTAAAATGACGTTGATACACAGTCCAACAGTACCAACTCCCATAGCAGCTTTCGGAGTCCGGGATAAATACAGCAGCAACGAGAGGAAGTGCAGAGCATCATTATACGCTCCTTTTATATTTTTAATATCATATAACAGGTATCATACGAGAATCATATAAAATTCATATTAATCTTATATGTGGCAAAATTGGTAGTGTACATAAATCTTACATGCACATAACGCACCAACAAAATATCAAAGTCAAGGCCATACATAGCGAAAAATATTGTGGCGGGGGATATGGCTGTCTCTCATACTGCTTCTTGTATACTTTAAGTTCAAACACAGTTCTTTTACATTGACTGCGAAACAAGTTGCAGACTTATATTGATCATTCTCGATGGCTTCCCGGGTAGAACCAGAACTAAGCAATATCCTCAAGGATAAATAACATGGCCATCTGCCATTTTGCTTTAAAGCAATTTAATGAAATGTTATTTTATACTTTAACTCTGTAATATCTGGGAACATAAGCCCCCTGTCCTTTCGTCATTCTTTTAGCTTAAATTACTGTTTATTCAAAGTTTCATTGATTCTTCCACAATAATTGATATTGCAATTTGCTGAGAAGAAGATTTCACACTCTGTTAGATATCGTGTATTGACACTGAGAAAATAATTTGAGAACCTTTCACTGAGACAATTTATTACTCGGTCTATAAAGCGTACAAATAACAAGCAATTCATCAGACGACCATTGTTGTGGAATTGACTACATTTTCAGCCATTGATGAGTTCTGTTTTACATTGATAAATTGTCGCCGAAAGATCTCAACAAGCAATTGCTTCACTTAATATCTAGTTTCACCGTTTATTTTGATTGAATATTGAGATTGGTTCGGAATTGATCTGCATTGGAATTAGTTTTGTATAACTGGGAACTTTTATAGATTGGCTCTTTTGTTCTGTGAAATGTATAACTCTTTTTTCAGGGAGAAATGATTGGTTGGTTAAAATTTAGTTTATTCGATTGTATTTCTTTGAAACTGACACCATATAAAAACTTTGTGTATAATCGAAAATTAAATTGCTAATCACAATAATAGGCATTTGGATGAAGGACAACACAAAATTGTTGTCTGATCTATTAGTGGTCAGTCAAGCTTCTGTATTTCTTTTTCATAATTGGCAATTCCTTTTGAAAACATTCTGTGCCGCCCTGATGCTTTGCATCAGTTACTTCTTGTACAATAATTTGAATTAGTTTTACATATTTTGGCGCGTTGATTACAAGTAATTTACAAGTATCATTTTTATGTTTTGACAAGAAGTCCAAGACAGTAAGAGTTACAAAACAAATTACAAGAAACATCTCTAGGTTAATAGGTTTATATGTAAGACATTAATAGGTTTATAAGTAAGACATTAATAGGTTCTAGGTTAATAGGTTTATATGTAAGACATTAATAGGTTTATAAGTAAGACATTAATAGGTTTATAAGCAAGACATTTTACATAATAATCATCTTGATCCGTATTTAAGGTATGTTCTTAATGAAAATTAAAATACAATGACAATCTTGTATCCATAAAAACACATTTTATAAACATAAGAATGTCCTTTATGGCAACTTTTTATCCCCCGCCGAAGGTGGAGGGATATTAAATTGGCATTGTCCGTCCGTCCTTCCGTCCGGAGCCATATCTTCATAACCGCAGGTTGGAATTTCATTACACTTGGTAATAATGTTAATCCTGATAGTGGGATGAGACGCGGCTATTTTTTTCCAGAATCACACCAGTAACGCCAGAGTTATTGCCCTTTAATTGGTATCAAGAGGTCAATGACCTTGAAGCTCTACTGATAGATTTTTGATAGCTAGGTCAACATTCCTGTGAAGTTTCATGAAAATCCATCAAGTAGTTTCATAGGAGTAGTCGCTACAAGTTTTCATTATATAACTCTATGTAAACAAAGATGGCCGCTGGCGGCCATGTTTAATGTCAAATCAAAATAATTTTTGACAAGGATCAACATCATGTCATACTGATCATTTCAGAAAAAGTCCCATATCAATATCACTTATAGTTTTCAAGAAGTAGTCGCTACAAACTTGATTTGAAAATCTATTTTTAGCCATGGCGGCCATCTTGAATTTCCGGCCGACCTGAAATTTTTCTAGGATCAATAAGACATCAAGAGCAACATTCCTGTAAAGATTCATGAAAATCCGTCGAGTAGTTACAGAGGAGTAGTTGTTACAAATTTTTAGTAGATAACTATGTAAACAAAGATGGCCGCTGACAGCCATGATTAACATTGAATCAAAACGATGTTTGACAAGGACCAACATCATGACATGCTGATCATTTTAGAAAAAGTCCCATATCAATATCACTTATAGTTTTCAAGAAGTAGTCGCCATAAACTTATTTTTTAAAAATCTATTTTTAGCCGTGGTGGCCATCTTGAATTTCCGGCGAGCCTGAAATTTTTCTAGGATCAACTAGACATCAAGAGCAACATTCCTGTGAAGTTTCATGAACATCCGTCAAGTAGTTTCAGAGGAGTAGTCGCTACAAGTTTTTACTATATAACTCTATGTAACCAAAGATGGCCACTGGCAGCCATGTTTAACGTCGAATCAAAATAATGTTCGACTCGGATCAACATCTTGTCATGCTGATCATTTTAGAAAAAGTCCCATATCAATATCACTTATAGTTTTCAAGAAGTAGTCGTTACAAACTTAGTTTTTAAAAATCTATTTTTAGCTGTGACGGCCATCTTGAATTTCTGGCCGATCTGAAATTTTGCTAGGATCAATTAGACATCAAGAGAAACATTCCTGTAAAGTTTCATGAAAATCCGCCAAGTAGTTTCAGAGGAGTAGTCGCTACAAGTTTTTACTATATAACTATGGCAGCCATGTTTAACGTTGAATCAAAACGATTTTTGACAAGGACCAACATCATGTCATGCTGATCATTTTAGAAAAAGTCCCATATCAATATCACTTATACTTTTCAAGAAGTAGTCCCTACAAACTTGTATTTTAAAACTCTATTTTTAGCTTTGGCGGCCATCTTGGATTTCACATCAACATGAATTTTTGCTAGGATCAACTAGACTTTATGGGCAACATTTCTGTAAAGTTTCATGAATATCCATCCAGTAGTTTCAGAGGAGTTGTCGCTACAAATAAAAGTTTACGGACAGACGGTCAACGGGCGCCGCACCACGGCATAGGCTCTGCTGATCTCTGATCAGTCGAGCTAAAAATTGCTTAATTCTGTCCGTCCACAGCCGTATCTTGATAACCGCTTGTTTGATTTTCATTAATTTGATTATAATGTTTATCCCAATAGTGGGATGTGATGTGGCAAATTTATTTCAGGATCGCCCAGTAATGCCGCAGTTATTGCCCTTTAATTCATAACAAGAGCTGTCGGAGAACAGCGCAGCTCGACTATTCGATTTTTCAGAGAATAATAAATTATATAGCTAGTATACAAGGCTAAAACAATGTGGGGTGGGGTTGGGAGCGCAACATAGCTATGTGTAAGAATTGACCAAAACTACACAGAAATATGTAAAAAATCAAAAAAAAAATCTAGTTTTGAGTGGGGTGGGGGGTGGGGGAGAGGCGGGGGTGGGTGGTGTGGGAAGTGGGGTGATGAGGGCAACATATATGTGTAAGAAGCTATGTAAGAATTCACCAAAACAACACAAAAATAAATAATAAAAAAATTAATTAAAAATCAAGTTTTGAGTGAGGATGGGGAAGAGACGGGGTGTGGGGAGGGCAACATATATGTGTAAGAAGCTATTTAAGAATTGACCAAAACAACACAGAAATATGGTAAAACAAAATAAAAATAAAAATATTTCGAGTGGGGTGGGAGTGTGGGGAGGGGATGGGGGCAAGATAGCTATGTGTAAGAATTGACAAAAACAACACAGAAATATGTAAAAAAAAAAAAAAAAAAAAAATTGAGTTTCGAGTGGGATGGTGTGGGGGTGGAGAAGCAGGGAGTGGGGTGGAGGGGGCAACATATATGTGTAAGATGCTATGTGTAAGAATTTACCAAAACAACACAGATATATGTAAAAAACAATAAACATTAAATAAAAATATTCCAGTTCGAGCGTGGGGAGTGGAGGGGGAGTGGTGCAACACAGCTATGTGTAAGAATTGGCTTAAACAACACAGAAATATGTAAAAGGGGGGGGGGGGGCAGGGGGCAGGGGGCAGGGGGGGGGGTGAGGGAGCAACATATATGTGCAAGAAGCTATGTGTAAGAATTGACCAAAATAACACAGAAATATGTAAAAAAAAAATAATCTAGTTTCGAGTGGGGGGTGGGGGATGGGTGGGGAGGGGGTGGGGGGTAGGGGAGGCAGGGGGCAACATGTGTAAGAATTGACAAAAGCAACACAGAGTTTCAAGTGGGGGGGGGGGAAGAGGGGAGGGGTGGGGGTGGGGGCGGGGCGGAGTAGGGGCAACATATGTGTAAGAACTGACTGAAACAACACAGAAATATGTAAAATAATAAATTAAAAAAATGGAGAAGGTGGGGGGGGGGGGGGACTGGTGGGAGTGGGGGCAGGGTGGGGGGAGAAGGGAGCCCATGCCCCAATATGGGTGAAGTATGAATAAGATGCAAAATGCTATAAAAAATCCCAAACCAAAATTATAGATACATGCTTACATGCAAACCTAGATCTGCCTTTATTGCACATTTCATGGGCCATCACAATTTGGATTCCTTGGGAGCCCAGAATTGGTAGAAGACAAAATTACTTACCCAACCCTTTACAACATACTATAAGGAAACCAATTCCAAAATTTAGTTCAGCTAGGACAAGAAATGTAACAGATATAGACCTGTAAACACAGCTTACACGCAAAATTTGATGTGAAACAGACACATTTTAAGAATGTGGGTTCCATGGGAGCCCAGGCGTTACAGGAACCAAAATTACTTAAGCAGCCCTTAAGATAATGCTATAAGGAAGCTAATGGCCAAATTTGGTTGTGCTAGGGTAAGAATTGTAAGAGATATAGACTTATAAACACAGCTTACACGCAAAATTTGATGTGAAATGGGACACATTTTATGGGCTATCATAATTTGGGTTCCATGAGAGCCCATGGGTTACAGAAACCAAAATTGCTTATGCAGCCCTTAAGATAATGCTATAAGGAAGCCCATGGCCAAATTTGGTTGTGCTAGGATAAGAAATGTAAGAGATATAGACTTGTAAACACAGCTTACACGCAAACCTTGATGTGGGACGCCGACGCAGACGTGATTACATAAGCTCTCTTATTCTTCGAATAGTCGAGCTAAAAATTGCTTAATTCTGTCCGTCCACAGCCATATCTTGATAACCGCTTGTTTGAGTTTCATTAAACTTGATTATAATGTTTATCCCAATAGTGGGATGTTACGCGGCAAATTTATTTCGGAACTGTCCTAGTTATGCCGGAGTAATTGCCCTTAAATTGATTAATGTCCCCTTGAATTATTCAGGTCGTGGGTTCAAATGTCACTGGAGGCATTTCTTTTTTTTTTTAATTATTTTCTTTTTTTTTTCCACAAGAAACCTTGGTTGATGGGTTCAATTTTTCTAATTATTATTGTTTTTAATATTTTTTTTCTCGTAAGAAACCTTGCTTCATGGGTTCGGGTTTTTATTAATTGGGAGCTTAGAGGCCCTTGTTGGATCAGTTTTACATATAGTTATAGATAGGGAAGAACTTCAAAAATCTTCTCTGAAACTACTATGGCAAGTGATATTGACTCATTCATATTCTATATTTTGTCATTTATATTCTATTATTGATCATTTATATACTATATTACTATTTGTATTCTATACATTTTCATTTATATTCTATATTTTGATATTTATATTCTATAACTGACATATTTATATTGTATATTTTGTCATTCATTATAATTGATCATTTATATTCTATATTTACTATTTGTATTCTATATATGTTCATTTATATTCTATAATCTGTTCATTCATATGCAATAAAGTATATTTATATTCAATGTTTTATATATATGTGCAATGTTTCATATATATGTGTTATATTTTCTGTGTATATGTAATATTTATAGCATGATTTTTCGAGTATATGCAATTTATTCTGCTTCCCAAGGGCCGCAGGCCCGAGAGTGCAGTATAAATTGCATACGAGAAAAATATGCTATAAATATTTTGTACCAGAGCCATTATCCATATACGCATGTGCAAGAAGTTTTAGGGCGTTGCAGTTTTCAGTAGATAGCATTATCACGCGACATGAGCATGACCCATGTTTGATTATTGCAGCCAATCGCCTTTGTATATTATTGGGCAAATGCAATGTCAAGAGTGCTGTTTTGGTAATGGTGTAGTCGTTTTGATTGACAGGTTGTGTTGCAAATTACAACTGTGCGCGCGTTAAATTGAGTAGACCATGGTATAACTGCCGAATCTGTCATTTATAGCACGGCTGAAATATACCGGCATTTATAGCATGGTTTAGGCTCAGACTTTCAGGTATATCATAAGCAAGAACAAAGCAAAACCATTAGAGCTATGGTACAATGTATAATTGTCCATATATGTGCTAAATTTTGCTGTTTATATTCAATACGTTAGTTAATTTATATGGTATAATTGCATGCTGGGTAAACTCTGTCAAATGGAATGGTTATTAATAACACAAATACTATTGCGCATTACCACGGCCCGGGTGTTGGCGTCGTGTAGAACAGCCAACAGTTTAATATTTTGTATTCACATTCAGCTTCTGGTCCTCTACCAAGTTTGTTTAAAGGTGACACTGGGGTCAAATTTGGCTCTGCCACTGGGTCAAACTTGGTTTAAGGTTATAATAGCGTAAATGAGTCTCCATTGCCCTTCCATAGTAAAGTTAGAATGTTGACAACCTGTTAAAAACTCAAACCTGGTTAGAAATCTGGGAAACTTACTTTATCATGCAAATAAACATGTCTGCTATTAAACATCAACAAGGAAATAGGGGTTTAATACCTTCTAAGAAACATTTCTTCAGTTGTATACTAACACCGGGTCAAAGGTCAAAGCTATTTTTACCCCTTGCAATTTCGTACCCCGTCTACTTTCACTTCTGAAATTTATATCAAAAACTGTCAAAAACATGATGAGCTCCCTTTTCAAATATCAACAACATGTCCAGAATACAGTTACAGTAAAAAAATAACAGGAAATTGCACTAAAAAAGGTTTTAAAGAAAAAAAAAGATAGCACTCTTTAATACAGAACTACTTTCGACTGCACCAGGCAAGCACATCCGGCTGATTTAGTGGAATTAAACCTTGAGTGTTTATATTAATGAAAGTTTGATTTGTTTTAAAGCTAGCCAAACTTGAGCCAAATACATCCCTCCCCCTGAAATAACAAGCCTGAAATAACAAGATCATCTGATAGTAGCTATAGTAATGAGATGAAGTAATCAGATTGATAAATATCACATGGCCAGGTAATGATAAATATCACATGGCCAGGTAATTAATAAGTAATCATTGATATAAATTCTACATTTCTGGTATATTACATTTATTATACACCTGCAAATAGGACACTCAGTCCAGCCCTTCAGTCCCACTATAAAAGGTCAATGCCTTAAAATGGTACATCTTTTTTTCAATTCTACTCTGGTGATGAATTTCAAAAATACCTATATCTAGTAGATATTTTTGAATTTCTGAAGGTCATGATTTATACTAATTAAAAAAAATCCGAATACATTTCTTCCTCTCAGGGATAATACATCATTCGGCTGGGATATCAATTCATCGAATTTGCTTGTTTTTTTATAGTTCTATGTTTGTTTATTTATCAAGCTTCATTATAAGATTTCAGTTTTAGAGTAACGATCAAAAAACAAATACTTTGACAAATTTACTGGCTTGTTTCCATGGAAATGCCACCAATATTTACATCAGAAATGTCTATAAATCAGAAGGCACCATAAGAGCACTTTATATTTGTAGAGCAAGTTTCAAGAAAGATAACTTGAACAGTTCATGTTATGCTATGTTAACGAACATTTCAACAAATACTGTGTCCATAGAAATGCCAAAAATATTGATATTTAAGTTTTTTTATTTCCAAAGGCAGCTCTAGACCACTTGGTTGATATATATAGTCATATATAGCCTAACATGTGCTAAAAATGAAATAAAACACCATTTAAACAAACAAAATAATGTCTTCTTCTTTGTTTTTTAGATATCAATATCACTTAAGGTTGCAAATAAATTTAGATTTTAATGTACTTGATGTATTTGACAAAAATCCTGCAATCTTAATGGTTGATGCAGAAACAAGTGCGACTATACTGTCAAGAACGTGATGTCATATAGTTTCATTCCAATGAATTTGTCAGTTAAACTAAACAATGAACTGCATTGAATTGAAGTGAATGTTGTTTAACGGCGCATCAACACAGTATGAAATGCATTGAACCGGGTTAATCAGTATTGAAATTTTGATTTTTTGGGAATGGTATATCAGTTGTTAAACAAATCGCAATTCACGTTTCAGAATTTCAATGCTGTTAAACCCTTACTAAATGCGTACGGTTAATGCACATTGCTTTTTAAGAGGTATTGTGTGTGGCAAGTCATATTTTTGTGTGTGGATAATTTCCTACTGATGTAGCAGTGCATTGAACAGTTTGGCTTGGTCAGTTCTAAGAGCTTAAGAACTTCATTTTATAGCTTATATGCCTGCTCTTGAAAATGACTCGACGTAAATTGACGGGTATGCAATCCAATAACTGATAATCAATCACCAGTAAATAGGTCTCGTCTGAAATTCTGAGAACCAATAAATACAGGATCCTGCACGAGTTCTCAATTATTAATATTTGCATTGCTATTGCATTCGCTATGATGAATCTTATTTCACACGCTGCATTTCATTTTCCGATGAATAACATTACCTTCGGAATACCTCATGATATGCCCTTTAACGGTTTTCATTGGATGACGGGCAGAGCTTAACTTAATAGAATATTGCGCATGAAGGGTGTGTCTAAAATGTTGCCGATCCTAACGGCTGTTACATTTTACTCCATAAAAATCCCCGTATAATAAACTATTTTTTCGAAATAAATAGTAAATCTGGCATATATGGAGAAGAAATCAATGCCATTTTAAAGGTAAATATTTATGTAAATATATGGAATGAAATGCGCCCTTTTGGTTTTCATTGGGGTATGAAAAACATTTGGTTGGTTTAAAGTAAATGTGGATTCGGACTCCACACACTTTAAACCACCGAAATGTTTTTTATACTTCAATGAAAACCAAGAGCGCATTATATTCCTTAATTGAATTTATTCAATGAGTCTGGTAAAAATGATGAAGCCACTTCTTACCGAGTCATCTGCTTTTTGCTGAGTTTAATAAATTCCATAATAAATTAGCATAAATATTTGACATAACTTATACTGTCATAAAATGTACCCCCCCACCCACCCTCAGGCTAAAGCCCTTGGGCCATTATCATTCTCCGTGGCGCTATTTTAACTGAAAGGCACTGCTCCTACATGTATTAACCTGTAATGACGTGATAGCAATTATTTGGTTTGTGGCAGCATACACATGTGTCAATTGAGCACTTTTTTTTTTTGATTTCAGGTACATATAGCAATTATTGACTTACAGAATGCATATCGTTGTTGGGTTTTCATTTTAATAAACTGTTCCTTCTTTTTTTCTGAATATGTTTCATAAAATAGTACCAGTTGTTCAAAGTGAACATTGTATACAAATCAAGATCAATTTCTCCAATCCATAGTTTTATACTAGGATCCATAGGGGTAATTAGCTGATGTAAAGCCATGATATACTGTGTGTTAGAATCTGATCTGACTGGTTTTATTCACAGATTAAAAATTCTTCAAAACAATTAAAGTTTAAAGTTGTTTTGAGGAAGTTTGATGCGGAATAGTCGGTTCTAGGAATGCAGTTTAGCCATCAGTATTGATGGTCCATAGGTCATTTAAGCGGTTAGTAACTATTTCCAGTTTTGGACACATGAGCTTACATTGTATTGGGTTCTCTCAATTATGGATAGTCACAAAACATTGTTTTCTATATTCAGAGTTGTTTCCCTTGTATTGTATATTGCATCTGAAATGTTGTTTCAAATGGGCAGACACACATTGTACGACTACCATGTGTATGGGCATCACTGGATTTTGACCGACGGAGTGGGGGCCAAAGCAGATTATGTTTTGCCTCCCCACTCCCAATATTTTGAAGCATTTACATATATAAAGTTTAGACGGACGGATGGATGGAAGGACGCACCACGGCATAAGCGATCAGTCAAGCTAAAAGCATAGTTAAGCCATTTGTTGATTTAATATTTTTTCTTACTTGGAAAAAAAAAAGATTTGAAAACCTTTTACCTAAACTGAACATAAAGAGCCTGAACTGCATATTCACTCTCAATACATTCAAGACTGAGACTGTCCGTTAAAACACTTAACTTGCATAGCACCTTGCAGAATATGACCAAGTCTGTTCACAGTGCATTTCAAGGGAGGTAAGTGAGATAAGACCCGTTACAGCATGTCTGCAGCATTTATGCACCATGTAGCACGGGTAATACTATCAAAGTATCTTGATTTAAATATCCAGCAGGTTTATATTGTGCCAGGTTCCTGGTACATTGGACTTTACATCAGTACTAAGGGCCTAAGATTTCAATGTAATTAAAGCCTCAAACACCAGGTTTTGATGTTTTTCAAGTTCTAAATACCTGGCCCAGTTGTTCAAAGATCGCTTAGCTTAATCCTTGGTTAGTGTTAAATTTCGAAGTACATTTTATCATAAAAATATGTTTTTTTACTACTAAAAGTTTCTAATTTGTATTTCTTCTTAACATAATGCTTTCACACGCTCAATTTCTGGTAGAAATATTCATTTATCGGAAATTCAGAGAGATTTGAAATTTTGACTTAACGCTCGGTTAAGTTAACCGATCTTTGAACAACTGGGCCCTGACTTTCCAGTGAAATAGTGAATTTCATGATTAAAATAAAACCTTATATTTTCATTGTTTATATTTCACGTGAAATACCGAAAATGACGTAATGCCACTGTTGATGTCATTGTTTTGGCGCATTATGCTTTTTCTGCATCAGTTTTTGGTTGTGAGTATATAATAAATAGAATTTTTGTTGGTTTGTCATTAATATAGGATTTATGTTCATCTCAGTGAGGAAACTCGCATATTTGCACTTGTGCTAAAGAACTCATGAAAATACGTTTCTCACTTCTCGACGAAAATAAATCATATATTCACTTCAATCAAATATCCTCTATTTGATATTATAGGTTATTGAATTTGTATGGCTAAATATTACTTGGAACGAGTTGTTTTGGCGCAGGACGACGAGCTTCGTCCTTTTATCTTTTTATTGTATACTTTCATATTGTTTTTGATCAATGTTAATTGTATGACTATTACTTTTCATTGTATTTGTGTTATTTTTACAGCTTTTGATGGAATTCCTATCTTGTCATTCATTTTCATTTTGTGTGGATGATTATTTTGCGCGAAAACGACGTCGACGTCGGATGACGTCATTAAAAACATCAAGCGATTTTCTAAAGTTTGTTTACCATTCGATAACGTTAAAAACAGTGGGTGAGTGACCATTTCAATTATTTTATAAATTTCTGCCATAAAAGGTTGAAAAGAAAACACGTATTTTTTTGTTGACACTATAGGGCGTTAGGGTTAGTTTTTATTTGAAAGTAGTTCCTTATTTCTATTTCGCGGCTCTTAGCAAGCGTGAGAAAAAGTTCCGGTGCAATATCAAGGTGTGCAATATCGTAGAATATTGCACACTTAGCTCAATGCAAACTAAACGGGACAATATGAAAGTATACAATAATGCATAATATAAACTCACTGGAAATGTTTTATTTCTTACCTGTAACATAGTTTATTAAAATGCTCAATGCTGATTGGTTATTGTGGAGGTATTAAATTTCCTATCAAGACCTCTGATGTCACATCCGTTAACCGTTAAGACTTTATTTTAAATGTCCAAAAACATGCAAAACAGCAATTATGGTATTTTAAAGCTTAAACAACAAATTTAAATTGTCAAAAACAGGATGAAGCTGCAGATTTTCTTTATTCGGTGTTGAGAGATGGGCATACAATGTAAGTTGTGAGAATTTGTAATATTAGTGTATTAAATACAAAAAAAAGATGGTTTATTAAAATAATCAATGCTGATTGGTTATTTGAGAAGTTTTTTTAAAATGTGTATACAATACCTCCGACGTCAGGTACGTTAATCATTGAGACGTCATTTTAAAAGTCAGATGCAAAACAACAATGCAATGGAATGTGTTATTTTATGCGACGCTACGTTCCAGCAACACATTTTGATGTTGAATATTTTTCTCGTTTGATGTTGAGAGATAGGCATAAAATGTAAGTTGTGGGAATTTGTATTTTGTTCAATCTCTCCACAAAACGTGTTCATGATCCATAAAAATCCATGTCAGATAAGAAATAAAATAATTCCAGCGGTTTTATATTGCACGAGATTAAAATCTGGTGTTTGGGACTTGAAACATATCAAAATCTCGGGCCTGCAGCCCTTGGTATCAATGAAATTCAAGTCCTGCCCACCAGGTATTGATCTGAGACATATAAACCCACTGGAAATAAATATTTCTTAAATCAGCATATGGGTATTTTTATAACCCATGTACGATGCTCTTGATGTTTTCTGGTCTCAGTTTTTCGGATCATTCTGGATACTACTTTTTTTTTATCTAAAGCTGTTTCGTTTGTAATCGTGATCATGATCAAGATCTGAACTGTATATAGAGCTCATCTAATACCAAAGAATTTTGTAGTGGCTTATCTAATGTTGATCTGCCATGACATCTAATACAGAGTTGTCATATCCTTATAGTAGAGAGTATCGTATTGTAATAATGGGTCTGATTTTAATGAGATTGATTTAAGTGTCACTGCCAATCTACACTCGGTATCAACAAGAGATGGGACATAAAAGAAGACAAAAGAAAATGTACAAATTCTTTCTTTATTGCTGTATCTCAGCATTATGTATTTTTTACAATGATTTAACAAACACTGTTTGAAATATTTTTTTGAAATAATTTAGTAATTAAATGACTGAAAAATAAAAAATAACAAAAACAATTTCAGTAAAAGAAATAAAGAAATAATGTTTTTATTTTCTTTGAACTAATTAAATACTGAATGATTGAAAACAGAAAATATCTCGAATATCATTATACTGAAATTAATAAAAAAAAAAGAAGAAGAAAATAATGAAGAATAAATCAATGAGATTGATGACAAAATATGAACACAATTCCGTCTGTAACACCATGAGTATCGTTACCCCTCCCACCAGCTAGGTATCTGTGACACTTGTCACCATGGCGTAGATCATGTCATTGGAGAACTGCTGGGCAGAGTGGGGGTTGATGACGACTGCCTTCCTCTCCGATCCCTTCATCTGTCGCTCAACCTCGCAGAAACCTTTGTCCCCTGACATGATGGTGAAGGCAATGCTGGTTGGCAGACGTTCGTCCATCTTGCCAACCTGAAACAGGGAAACGTGGATGTCAGTGAGTATACAGACTCATAAATGATGAGGGTGACTGTGGTTTTCTCACCTTACTGACCGAGCTGTGTCTTATATTACACTGGACGAAATAAATCTGACCCAGTCCTAGACATGAGTTGCCATGACTACTGATCGGTAGTGTTATTACTTAATGGTCCTTTGGGATCATCAAGCCCAATCTTTGTGGCTTTAAAGTAGAATAAGCCTATGTCTGGGTGTGTGAAAAGAGTTGCACAAGTCCTTGTATTACCTCTCATGAACAGTCCATAAAACCGAGTCTGCTACTTTTCTCTCTTGTTTGTGTTTGTTGTGTCCAATGGATTCCCTTTTCAGCATTTATTAAGGCAAGCTGCATATGTGCTGATGTCATACTAAACATTGGACCTAAAGCATTCAATTTAATTGAATTGGGGTTTTAAGGCGCACCAACACATGATAAGGTTATATGGTGCCTAACAGGCATGAACATGCCAGGCTCATCTTCCATGTACATCGAGATAAAATATGGAAAATGGGCCTAGAACCTTCTCACCCTGAACTGCAGAGTTGCTGCAAATTCTATTGTAGGAACTCCATTTACGCTGGAGCCACGTTATTGTTTTTCTGCCACTGCTCTTTTGATGCGAGCGAGATAGCACCTGAAACAATGCAGGGATCATAATGAGGACCTTTAATGAACATGAACAAAAAATGATAAAATGAACATGAATTTGGGGGGATTCTACCCCTCTGCCTACCCCTCCAAAGGGATCTGCAGTGGCCCTATTCTTTGCCCCCAGGACCAAACGGGGGCCCCCGGGAACCACACGGGGCTAAAGCATTCAAGTTAGGTTACTATAAACAGCAGGGTGCGAAACACCCTGTTGAGCCCTCATGTCCGAGGTGTGGGAGATGTGTAGTTTAAAGCAGTGGATCTCCCTTCTCTCCTAACATTGGCCAAATAATAAAATTAACTGCCGACAGTCTATACTACACTCTGGACAATAAAATAGTGGTCAATGTCCCGATGATACAGTACAGAGTACGAAGAAAAACACCACAAACTCCAGACAAGATATGTAATGGCTTCCCAATAAATAGCTAAAATCATCTGCCCCATTCTCAGCCTTTGGCAATAGTTCACGTTTTTATATCCTTGTATAAATATATTATATCTTTACATTTGCATATTATGTTAAACATTATTACACAATGTATTGTATGCCGGAAATGTCCCAAAATTGGTTCAATAAAATTATTCTATTCTATTCATGATAGAGCTGTAATGATACACTCAAATATTCGATGAATCGAAAATGTCCCATATTTGAATCATATTCTGTATTCGCTGTAGTTATTCGAATATTTTGAAATACAACAAATAATAAAGTATAACCAATAGTCCAGTATTAACCATATTTCAAAATACAGCCAACCTTTCATGGATTTAAAGAATAGTTTGTCTCTGTCACAGTATACATGTTATACATCAAGTTGTGTATTTTGTCAACCTTCACCGACTATAAAGGCAAACCTTTACTGTACAATATTTGTAAATGCTTTCAATAACTGAACTGAACTGAATGTTGTTTAATGGCTCATCAACACAGTATAGGTTATTTAGAGCCACCCCAGAGAGAGGGAAAGGATACATAGGAATCCGGGAACCGTGCCCTACTCTTGTTATCAAATAGATTCCTATGGTTCTTTAATGTGTTCGATACACGGGACTGCCCGGTTTACGTCCCCATCTGACGAAGGAGGATAAGGGAAAGTGTCTTGCCCAAGAACACACGGACGAATCTCAGTGACATCATGGAGGACTGAACCCTGGGCCTCCGGTTACAAATCTGCTGCGCTACCGACTGGCCACGCCAGCCCCTCTTTCAATAACATTTTGAGATTAGCAACCTGGGTTGATTGATTATATTTATTAATAAAATCTGGTAAAATACATTGGAAACCATGTCCCTAAAACATTGTTTTCTCTGTATCAAGTTAAGGGCAACCCTCAAACCAGAGAATGCGTTGAAAGATCTCAATATGCTAATCTTTTTAATATGCTCATCTTTTTTAAAGAAGTACAGTATAGTATTATTATCTGAACTGCTTTTATGTTTATTACATAAAGTCTGAGTAACCTGTGAGTTAACCACCTTTAGATTAAGATTTGTTCTGCGGTTTGTTCTCGTTTCTTTACTGAATATTCATGAATAAATTATTCACTCTGTATTTGTGATAGGTATCGTCATATTCGCCACCCTGTATTTGTGATAGGTGTCGTCATATTCGCCACCCTGTATTTGTGATAGGTATCCTCATATTCACCACCCTGTATTTGTGATAGGTATCGTCATATTCGCCACCCTGTATTTGTGATAGGTATCGTATTGACCACTCCCTGATTTCATTACAGCTCTAATGCATGATCCTTCCCTGCCCTGAGGGCAAACAGTTTACCTCTTGACTGGGTAAGCCATTGAATGACTAACTGCTTTATTACAGAATTTATTACAACCAGTCATAATTATAGCCAAAACTATTGACAGGTATTTATATAAGAAGTAACAGTGTGATATATAATGCCTTCATCTACACAAAAACGGTATGATTTTTCTACATGAGTAAAAATCGTTTCTTAATCAATTCACATTAAAATTGATGGTTCACTCACAGTAAGAACAATGGCGAAGTCGGCAGCATCTTTGGTCTCTCCACACCGTTCATTGAGAAAAAAACAACCTTTCTGC
Organism: Cyrtodaria siliqua; assembly: GCA_037043455.1. Lineage (NCBI taxonomy): Eukaryota > Metazoa > Mollusca > Bivalvia > Adapedonta > Hiatellidae > Cyrtodaria > Cyrtodaria siliqua. The sequence continues at coordinate 95,328 of JAWPHD010005656.1, read as the reverse complement.
TTCATTTGCTTGAAGATATAACAACTGAAATAAGAATGTCACAGTAGTGTAAGTCGATGAGATATAAGAATCTGTAACAGATGAATAAGAATGTCACAGTAGGGTAAGTCGATGAGATACAAGGATCTGTAACACATGAATAAGAATGTCACAGTAGGGTAAGTCGATGAGATATAAGGATCTGTAACACAAGAATAAAAATGTCACAGTAGTGTAAGTCGATGAGATATAAGGATCTGTAACACATGAATAAGAATGTCACAGTAGTGTAAGTCGATGAGATATAATGATCTGTAACACAAGAATAAGAATGTCACAGTAGTGTAAGTCGATGAGATATAAGGATCTGTAACACATGAATAAGAATGTCACAGTAGTGTAAGTCGATTAGATATAAGGATCTGTAACACAAGAATAAGAATGTCACAGTAGTGTAAGTCGATGAGATATAAGGATCTGTAACACATAAATAAGAATGACACAGTAGTGTAAGTCGCTGAGATATAAGGATCTGTAACACAAGAATAAGAATGTCACAGTATGTTTACTGTACAATTTCACTGTGCAATATACCTAGGACTAATCTATCCTTGTTTGCTGTACAATGTACCTAATGCTAATCTATCCTTGTGTATTGTACAATGTACCTAGGACTTATCTATCCTTGTTTACTGCACAAAGTTCCTAGGGCTTATCTGTCCTTGTTTACTGTACAATGTACCTAGGACTTATCTATCGTTGTTTACTGTACAATGTACCTAGGGCTTATCTATCCTTGTTTACTGTACAATGTACTTAGGGCTTATCTATCCTTGTTTGCTGTACAATGTACCTAGGGCTTATCTATCCTTGTTTACTGTACAATGTACCTAGGGCTTATCTATCCTTGTTTTTCCATACAATGTACCTAGGGCTTATCTATCCTTGTTCAGTGTACAATCTACCTAGGGCTTATCTGTCCTTGTTTATTGTACAATGTACCTAGGACTTATCTATCCTTGTTTACTGTACAATGTACCTAGGGCCGATATATCTTTGCTCACTGCATGATGTACCTAGGGCTTATATATCCTTGTTTACTGTACAATTTCACTGTACAATGCACCTGGGACTTATCTATCCTTGTTCACTCACTGTATGATGCACCTAGGGCTGATATATCCTTGTTCACCATACAATGTACCTAGGGCTGATATATCCTTGTTCACTGTATGATGTACCTAGGGCTGATATATCCTTGTTCACCATATAATGTACCTAGGGCTGATATACCCTTGTTCACTGTTTGATGTACCTAGGGCTGATATATCCTTGTTCACTATACAATGTACCTAGGGCTGATATATCCTTGTTTACTGTACAATGTACCTAGGGCTGATATATATCCTTGTTCACCATACAATGTACCTAGGGCTGATATATTTTGTTCACCATACAATGTACCTAGGGCTGATATATCCTTGTTTACTGTACAATGTACCTAGGGCTGATATATATCCTTGTTCACCATACAATGTACCTAGGGCTGATATATCCTTGTTCACTGTACAATGTACCTAGGGCTGACATATTCTTGTTTACTGTACAATTGTACAATGTAACTAAGGCTGATATATCCTTGTTTACTGTACAATGCATCTAGAGCTTATCTATCCTTATATACCTTTCTTTTCAAAATCGGTTGAGAAATAAAACATTCACATGCGAAAGTTGTTTCTGAGAGGGCATTTTCAATGCAAAATTCTGCTGCATGAAAAATTAGAAAAATATTTGTTTTTTATAACTTTTTACAACAAGAGGTCAATGACCTTGAAGCTCTACTGATAGATTTTTGATAGCTAGATCAGCATTCCTGTAAAGTTGCATGAAAATCTGTAGTTTCAGAGGAGTAGTCGCTACAAGTTTTTACTATATAACTCTATGTAAACAAAGATGGCCGCTGCAGCCATGTTTAATGTTGAATCAAAATAATTTTCAACAAGGACCAACATCATGTTATGCTGATCATTTTAGAAAAAGTCCCATATCGATTTCACTTATATACTGAACCAAACAGCTAACGCACAAGTAGACAATACCTTTAACATCTCAATAATAAAAATATCAATAAATCAAATTTTATTCTGAATGAGACAAATATCTTGTCAATAACGACTGTAAATTAAAAAAAATATCATTCAAATCACCTGTCTCCAATGGTACCAGACAGCATATAATAAGTTCATATGTTTAAAGAATTGTCTACTGGTGCATTAGCTGTCTGGTTCAGTATAGTTTTCAAGAAGTAGTCGCTACAATTTTATTTTTTAAATCTATTTTTAGCCGTGGCTGTCGATTTGAATTTCCGCCCGACGTGAAATTTTGCTAGAATCAACTAGATATCAAGAGCAACATTCCTGTGAAGTTTCATGAAAATCCGTCAAGTAGTTTCAGAGAGTCGCTACACGCTTTTACTATATAACTCTATGTAATCAAAGATGGCCGCTGCAGCCATGTTTAACGTTGAATCAAAATGATTTTCGACAATGACCAACCTCATGTCAAGCAGATCATTTCAGAAAAAGTCCCATATCAATATCACTTATAGTTTTCAGGTAGTAGTCGCTACAAATTTGCTTTGTTTTTTATAATCTATTTTTAGCCATGGTGGCCATCTTAAATTTCCCCCCACCCTGAAATTTTGCTAGGATTAACTAGACATTAAGAGCAACATTCCAGTGAAGTTTCATGAAAATCCGTCATGTAGTTTCAGAGAAGTAGTCGCTACAACTTTTTACTATATAACTCTATGTAAACAAAGATGGCCGCTGACAGCCATGTTTAATGTCGAATCAAAATAATTTTCGACAAGGATCAATATCATGTCATTCTGATCTTTTAGAAAAAGTTCCATATCAATATCACTTATAGTTTTCAAGAAGTAGTCGCTAAAAACTTGTTTTTAACAAGAGGTCAATGACCTTGAAGCTCTACTGATTGATTTTGATTTCAGGAAGTAGTCGCTACAAACTGGTTTTTTGAAAATCTATTTTTAGCCTTGGTGGCCATCTTGAATTTCCGGCCGACCTGAAATTTTGCTAGGATCAATTAGACATCAAGAGCAACATTCCTGTGAAGTTTCATGAAAATGCGTCAAGTAGTTTCAGAGGAGTAGTCGCTACAAGTTTTCATTATATAACTCTATGTAAACAAAGATGGCCACTGACAGCCATGTTTAACATTGAATCAAAATAATGTTTGACTCGGATAACCATCATGTCAAGCTGATCATTTTAGAAAAAGTCCCATATCAATATCTCTTATAGTTTTCAAGAAGTAGTCGCTACAAACTTATTTTTTAAAAATCTATTTTTAGCCATGGTGGCCATCTTGAATTTCCGGCCGACCTGAAATTTTGCTAAGATCAATTAGACATCAAGAGCAACATTCGTGTGAAGTTTCATGAAAATCCGTCAAGTAGTTTCTGAGGAGTAGTCGCTACAAGTTATCATTATATAACTCTTATGTAAACATACATGGCCACTGGCAGCCATGTTTAACGTCGAATCAAAATAATGTTCGACTTGAATAACCATCATGTCATGCTGATCATTTTAGAAAAAGTCCCATATCAATATCACTTATAGTTTTCAAGAAGTAGTCTCTACAAACTTGTATTTTGAAAATCTATTTTTAGCCATGGTGGCCATCTTGAATTTCCGGCCAACCTGAAATTTTGCAAGGATCAATTAGACATCAAGAGCAACATTCGTGTGAAGTTTCATGAAAATCCGTCGAGTATTTTCAGAGGAGTAGTCGCTACAAGTTATCATTATATAACTCTATGTAAACAAAGATGGCCACTGGCAGCCACGTTTAACGTTGAATCAAAATAATGTTCGACTCGGATAACCATCATGTCATGCTGATAATTTTAGAAAAAGTCCCATATCAATATCTCTTATAGTTTTCAAGAAGTAGTCGCTACAAACTTATTTTTTAAAAATCTATTTTTAGCCGTGGCGGCCATCTTGAATTTCCGGCCAACCTGAAATTTTGCTAGGATCAATTAGACATCAAGAGCAACATTCCTGTGAAGTGTCATGAAAATCCGTCAAGTAGTTTCAGAGGAGTAGTCGCTACAAGTTTTCATTATATAACTCTATGTAAACAAAGATGGCCGCTGGCAGCCATGTTTAACGTCGAATCAAAACGATTTTCGACAAGGACCAACATCATGTCATGCTGATCATTTTAGAAAAAGTCCCATATCAATATCTCTTATAGTTTTCAAGAAGTAGTCGCTACTAACTTACTTTTTAAAAATCTATTTTTAGCCGTGGCGGCCATCTTGAATTTCCGGCCGACCTGAAATTTTGCTAGGATCAATTAGACATCAAGAGCAACATTCCTGTGAAGTTTCATGAAAATCCGTCTAGTAGTTTCAGAGGAGTAGTCGCTACAAGTTTTCATTATATAACTCTATGTAAACAAAGATGGCCGCTGGTAGCCATGTTTAACGTCAAATCAAAACGATTTTCGACAAGGACCAACATCATGTCATGCTGATCATTTTAGAAAAAGTCCCATATCAATATCACTTATAGTTTTCAAGAAGTAGTCGCTACAAACTTGAATTTAAAAAATCTATTTTTAGCTTTGGCGGCCATCTTGGATTTCACATCAACATGAATTTTTGCTAGGATCAACTAGACTTCATGGGCAACATTTCTGTAAAGTTTCATGAAAATCTATTCAGTAGTTTCAGAGGAGTAGTCGCTACAAAAAAAAAGTTAACGGACAGACGGACGGACAGACGGACTGACAGACAGACGGACGGACGACGGACGCCGCACCACGGCATAAGCTCTGCTGATCTCTGATCAGTAGAGCTAATGACCTTGAAGCTCTACTGATTGATTTTGATTTCAGGAAGTAGTCGCTACAAACTGTTTTTTTGAAAATCTATTTTTAGCCTTGGTGGCCATCTTGAATTTCCGGCCGACCTGAAATTTTGCTAGGATCAATTAGACATCAAGAGCAACATTCCTGTGAAGTTTCATGAAAATGCGTCAAGTAGTTTCAGAGGAGTAGTCGCTACAAGTTTTCATTATATAACTCTATGTAAACAAAGATGGCCACTGACAGCCATGTTTAACATTGAATCAAAATAATGTTTGACTCGGATAACCATCATGTCAAGCTGATCATTTTAGAAAAAGTCCCATATCAATATCTCTTATAGTTTTCAAGAAGTAGTCGCTACAAACTTATTTTTTAAAAATCTATTTTTAGCCATGGTGGCCATCTTGAATTTCCGGCCGACCTGAAATGTTGCTAAGATCAATTAGACATCAAGAGCAACATTCGTGTGAAGTTTCATGAAAATCCGTCAAGTAGTTTCTGAGGAGTAGTCGCTACAAGTTATCATTATATAACTCTTATGTAAACATACATGGCCACTGGCAGCCATGTTTAACGTCGAATCAAAATAATGTTCGACTTGAATAACCATCATGTCATGCTGATCATTTTAGAAAAAGTCCCATATCAATATCACTTATAGTTTTCAAGAAGTAGTCGCTACAAACTTGTATTTTGAAAATCTATTTTTAGCCATGGCGGCCATCTTGAATTTCCGGCCGACCTGAAATTTTGCAAGGATCAATTAGACATCAAGAGCAACATTCGTGTGAAGTTTCATGAAAATCCGTCAAGTATTTTCAGAGGAGTAGTCGCTACAAGTTATCATTATATAACTCTATGTAAACAAAGATGGCCACTGGCAGCCACGTTTAACGTTGAATCAAAATAATGTTCGACTCGGATAACCATCATGTCATGCTGATAATTTTAGAAAAAGTCCCATATCAATATCTCTTATAGTTTTCAAGAAGTAGTCGCTACAAACTTATTTTTTAAAAATCTATTTTTAGCCGTGGCGGCCATCTTGAATTTCCGGCCAACCTGAAATTTTGCTAGGATCAATAAGACATCAAGAGCAACATTCCTGTGAAGTTTCATGAAAATCCGTCAAGTAGTTTCAGAGGAGTAGTCGCTACAAGTTTTCATTATATAACTCTATGTAAACAAAGATGGCCGCTGGCAGCCATGTTTAACGTCGAATCAAAACAATTTTCGACAAGGACCAACATCATGTCATGCTGATCATTTTAGAAAAAGTCCCATATCAATATCTCTTATAGTTTTCAAGAAGTAGTCGCTACAAACTTATTTTTTAAAAATCTATTTTTAGCCGTGGCGGCCATCTTGAATTTCCGGCCGACCTGAAATTTTGCTAGGATCAATTAGACATCAAGAGCAACATTCCTGTGAAGTTTCATGAAAATCCGTCAAGTAGTTTCAGAGGAGTAGTCGCTACAAGTTTTCATTATATAACTCTATGTAAACAAAGATGGCCGCTGGTAGCCATGTTTAACGTCAAATCAAAACGATTTTCGACAAGGACCAACATCATGTCATGCTGATCATTTTAGAAAAAGTCCCATATCAATATCACTTATAGTTTTCAAGAAGTAGTCGCTACAAACTTGAATTTAAAAAATCTATTTTTAGCTTTGGCGGCCATCTTGGATTTCACATCAACATGAATTTTTGCTAGGATCAACTAGACTTCATGGGCAACATTTCTGTAAAGTTTCATGAAAATCTATTCAGTAGTTTCAGAGGAGTAGTCGCTACAAAAAAAAAGTTAACGGACAGACGGACGGACAGACGGACGCCGGACGCCGCACCACGGCATAAGCTCTGCTGATCTCTGATCAGTAGAGCTAAAAATGTATTTTTAGCCGTGGCGGCCATCTTTAATTTCCGTCCGACCTGAAAATCTGTCAAGTAATTTCAGAGCAGTAATCGCTATAAGTTTTTACTATATAACTCTTTGTATTAAACAAATATGGCCGCTGCAGCCATTTTTAATGTCGAATCAAAACGATTTTCGACAAGGACCAACATCATGTCATGCTGATCATTTTAGAAAAAGTCCCATATCACTATCACTTATAGTTTTCAGGAAGTAGTCGCTACGTTTTTATTTTATTTTAAATCTATTTTTAGCCCTGGCGGCCATCTAGAATTTCCAGCCGGCCTGAAATTTTACTAGGATCAAATAGACATCAAGAGCAACATTCCTTGAAGTTTCATGAAAATCCGTCACGTAGTTTTAGAGGAGCAATCGCTAGAACTTTTTACTATATAACTCTCTGTAAACAAATATAGCTGCTGGCAGCCATGTTTAATGTTGAATCAAAACGATTTTCGCTATAAAGACCAACATCATGTCATGCTGATAATTTTGAAAAAGTCCCATATCAATACTACTTATAGTTTTCAAGAAGTAGTCGCTACAAACTTGTTTTTTAAAAATCTATTTTTAGGTTTGGTGGCCATTTTGAATTTCACATCAACATGACTTTTTGCTAGGATCAACTAGACTTCATGGGCAACATTTCTGCAAAGTTTCATGAAAATCCATCCAGTCGTTTCAGAGAAGTTGTCGCTACAAAAAAAGTTTACAGACAGACGGACGACGGACACCATGGCATAAACTTGGCTGATCTCTCTGATCAGAAGAGCTAAAAACTGGTTTTAATGTGTTTAATATCAATTAAGACACTCTGAACCTTTTATAGCAAAATATTAAGGCTAACTGAAGTTATTTGAGTCTTCTTAATTTTCTGATGTCCCAGCAACAGAGTTTACATGGGAATTTTTTAGCCCCATCTAAAAAGCATTTTGGTTGCAAATTATTTATTTCTCAACTGATTTTCAAAACAAAGATATATGTATTTATCACTAAAATTCCAGTTCCAGTGATATATAATCTATTTACGTATTATTAAAACTGTTCATGTTATTGCTGAAAAACCTTTAGCTGAAATAAGCGTCCCAAACAACAGGTCTTATCTATCCTTGTTTACTGCATACTTTTCCTAGGGCTGATATATTCTTGTACTGTACTATAAACTAAGAGTTTTGTTCACCATATTAATTCTACAAAACAATTAAACAAACCTACCCCAAAGGTTCTCTCCACTGTATTTTACCACCGTAGAATCCCCAGACAAATGTCAAGTCCGGCAGGCAGCGAGGCAGTTTACTGAAGAATCCCGGCCAGTTGTCAAGATCCAGAAATATGATGTTTCTCATCCTCAAAAGGTTTTCCGTTGATGTGGGGCTAGGGTTCGTGTCGAGGGGACTGCGGGATCTGTCACGTTTGCTGAGATGCTCAGTGTACTGTTGGGCATAAACAGTTGAATTGAATTGGATTACTGCTAAACACCTCATCAACACAATGCATAGGTTAATATTTTGGGCTGCCCCAGAGAGACGGGAAGGTACATAGGAATCTGGGAACCCAGCATTACTCTTACTATCAAACAGATACCTGTGGTTCCTATAATGCGCTCGGAGGATCAGATCAGATACACAGGACCACTCATAGACTGGCATTAGTCCTTAATATTATAACATTTTAACTATAATCTTTTAACTATCATTATTTCCTTAGCACTGAAAGAGGCAAATATCTCCACTTATTACTTGCATAGTCTTATCTCAACATTAAGCCATGGAGAGAAACAGAGCTTGAAATAAAATAATTTTTACACAGGGTATTATTTTATTTTTTAATTTGTCTAATTTTATTATTTATAGTCTAATTTATAGAATGATACCAGTCTAGACCACTCAATTTACGTCCCTATTGATGGACAAGGCTAGTGGAAGTGTCTTGCTTGAGGACACATGAAAGTAACCCAGTGGTGCCATCTACTGGGACACTGCAGCCACCCATAAATATCTAACAGAATCATAAGCTACATGTAGACAAACTAGAAGAGTATTCCACGCAACACTTGTGTCGCTTATGTACTTATATCAGTAAAGAGAATCTCACTATCAAGTTTGAAGACAGGGGGTCCAATCCTTCCGCCAAGTTATGAGCTAGCTTAGAGCATAACTCTGCCGAAATGTGAATCCGATTTATTGGGAATGTCAACGGCATCGAATAATTAATATCTTAAAAAGAATTGTATAAAGTTTTATGACCATATGTCAATCTTTTACCAAGTTATGATCCGGGTTAGATTGCAGTTTTAAGTTTTTATAAAAAGGGACATAATTCTGCCAAAATCAAAGTCAGAGTTATTGGACATGTGTAACGACATTTCTAACTTCTTAAGGTAAAATGAAGATGTGTATGAAGTATTATAAGCATAGTTCAAATAATTTTGAATTTATGGCCAAAGTTAGGTTGCAGGTTAAAGTGTGACAGACGGACGACGATGAATGACAGACGACAGACAGTGATCTCTAAGTGTCTCCAATGCTACACAGGTGACACAAAAACTGGGTGCCAAAGCCGAGTAAAGAAACCACAGACTCAAGCTCTCCATGCAAGCACTGCTCTAACCACTGATCTAACTACTGTGCTCTAACCATTAATCTGTCTCTTGTCATTAAATTTATATAGGACATGTGGTGTAGTGGTAGAAATGTATAGCTGGTCCCCGCACCTTGTTGATGGCACATTGTTTTGTACAATAATGTGTCCATTATCTTTAACAATTTTGATCATTAAATGCAATTGATACATGCGAATGAAAACATGTTTTACTGATTTTGTTGTTGATTTTTTTCAATAATCAATGGCAGTACCTCTGTAACATGTGCTTTAATTTTTCTGATTGTTAAATCTGTCTGAGACATTACTGAAACAAACCTTAAAGGGACATACAGCAATCTAGATATTTTACTCACGTTGTGTACTGTTAGTTTTTTTTCTTCGTTCAATTATTAATATTAATTATAAGAGTAGTAAAAAGCAAATTGTTTTTGTATATTTAATTATTAACTGTTGATTATATTGCACAAACAATATATTTAAACTTATGGTAGAACAGGACGAAAAAATTAATTTAATTTAATTATATGTAAACAGGTTTAAAGTCGGAAGGACATGGGATAAATATATCGAGATGCTAATTTCAATGCTTGATAAACACTTTATGATTGCTGTGTGTCCCTTTAAAATCAAATTCAGTGAAAATCTTAACTTAGTAAAGTAATTGTGTTCACAAGCTGCCATTTGCCTATTTTTCAATAATCACAGGCAGCTATGCAACATACAGGACAATACTGCCCATTGTCAATCCATGATCAAATAATCATTCACCTCAAATTTCGTGAAAATTTTAAATCATTTTCTAAAGTTATTGTGTCCAAAATAATCAGCTAGCAGACGGTAGAGCTAAAATCTTTGAAACAGATTGAATACATTATATTACCTGTTCTGCTGCAGGGGGCCCACTTGTTTGTCTGAGCCTCGTCTGACTGGTACTTGGTCCTGGAGGTGCGCTTGTATGTCTGGGTTTCTTCTGACTGGTACTTGTGCATGCTCGGTCAAAGTTACTGGTATGAGTTTCAGGTGGAGACATTATGAGTTTGCTACCGGTTAGATCATCAGCATTCAGGAGAAGATCGGGCGGTAAAGGCGGTAGATCAGGAAGCTTATACTGGTCCCTCAGTAGATACCTAGAATTACCCGGGCTAGAGGGATTGCGTCTCTGGGGATTAGGGTTATATGGAGCTGGAATGGTTGGATTATCCTCGAACGATAAGTTAGCCTGTAACGCTGAGCTGGGTTGTTGAACTTGGGGTTGGAATAATCCTTGAGTTAAAGCGTTAAATCCTTGAGTCATTATATTTGACGAAAAACGACTCATAGTCTGTTGAAAATCTTGATGTTGTGGCTGAATATTTTGCATGGACAGTGGAACTGTGTGTTGTGGTTCTGTACTTTTATTAGTTTCAATGTCTGACGGTATAATAGTATTGCTATTATTTTCACCGCCATGTGCGAACAACTTTTCAATATCCGGATGACAGCTATTTGTATCTGCTGTAGTTTCACTAGCATGTTGATTCAGTTTAGGTTTCTTTCTTATAGCACCTCCATTCGAAGGGAGATCACTAATGGGTATTTCTATTGTTTTCCGCGTTTTCGTTATGTCATCCTTAGTTTGTTTACCAGTAACACTATCATCATTTACACAATCACTGTCACTAATTTGAGTTTTTGTTGAATGTTTGAACTGAGAATGTTTCCGTATTTTCGGTAAACCTGTCGCGGCACATGCTCCATGCTGTACATCCTGGTCTCCTCTGGCCCGGGATATATCTCTGCTGGTACCTGGTCTTGGACTTTTGGGTGCAGCGCCGGTCTCCTGTTCCAAAGACTTGACCAAAGTAAGCGCACAACGCTTGACAAAGTCAACAAATGAGCAGACGTCACTCTCCACAATCGTGCCAGTTATTCCAAGAGCACACTGGTGTTTCGCTAGTTCCTTCAATTCTCCATTGAACAGACGACTGCATGTGTCACATGTATATCCTGCCAGGTAACCAGCAAAAACATCTACCTGAAATAATAAAAAGCCTTAAATGTACAATTTTACTTTTACGAAATAATATGAAATTCATAACAGTATTAAACTAGAACTGTCATCCAGAAGGGCCAAGTGATATACTCCCGCTGGAACCATGGAAATGTACCTGTGAAGTGTCACGAGTGTGACTACGAATCTGGAAGGGTAATAGAGTGGACGAGGGTTTTCATGATCGGGTCATGGTAACCTTGACACTGAACCTATTGAAACCAAAATGTACAGGTGTCATCTTCGCACCACAGAGTCTTCCTGTGAAGTTTTATGAGTCTGGCTACAAGTCTTGAAGAGTTATCGAGTGCATGTCATTATCAGGTCACGGTGACTTTGACCTTGAACATAATGACCCTAAAATATATACGGGTCATCTTTGCACCATGATCCGTCTTCAAGTTTAGTTTCATGAGTGTGGCTACAAGACTTGAAGAGTTATAGAGTGGACATGTTTTTTATTATCAGGTAATGGTCACCTTGACCTAGAACATAAGAACTTAACATGTATAGAGGTCACCTTCGCAACTTCCTGTGAAGTTTCTTGAGTGTGGCTACAAGTCTTGAAGAGTTATAGAGTGGACTGGGTTTATCATTATCAGGTCAAAGTGACCTTGACCTTGAACATAATGACTCAATCTATACGGGTCATCTTTGCACCATTGATAGTCTACCTGTGAGGTTTTCAGCATGAGGCTGCACATCTTGAGGAGTTATAGAGCTGACAAGGTTTTTTATTGTTTGCTGAGAGAGAGGACATCACTCCAGGCTCTGTACCCTGACTGGGGCATTGTTACATTATGCAATGTTACTCACCAGGTTCGTGTCAGCAAGGGCTGAGACAATATGCTGATTGTTGGTTTCTAGCCTATGGTGTCTCAGTATAGCGGGGTTTGTCATGTCCATGGAACACTCGAGGCACTGTACCCTATATGCTACCTGTTTAGATTTGGTGAGGAGATCTTGGACCAGTTCTTCAGCTACAGCAACGGGACCCAGCCCACCTTCATGAGACTTATGATCATCTGGTAAGAAATGACACGGTATTATTTTAACTGGTCAACTTTCAACTTTAATAAAAAAACAATTATGAAGTTGTTGAATTATACAGATACATCACCTACAAGGGTGTAACGTGGCCTGTTTTCAACATACTCCTAAAACGAGTTGTGAAGCGTTGAGTGGGGAAGGGTTTGGTAGTAGGTGTCCCCCTTCCACAAGGGGTTTCCCCGATATATACACATACATGTATCAGGAACATACATTTTATGCTTGCAAAAAATATGTAAATTTTCCACCCTTACCCCGTTCTGATTTTTATTGCAATTTTCACCATTTTAGGATTTTAATTTTTTAATTTTTAGTTTTTCAAGTTACTTCTGGGAGTAAGGGCATATGGACCATATACCCCTAACCTAGGTACCAATTGTGATAAAAACAGGTAATGACTGATAGATTTAACTCCAATGTTGCAAGGAAATTTGTTTCCGACATTTACCATAGCTAATTAAAATCGTCATATATTTATTTTATTATAATTTTAAGCTTCTATTGGCCAATTCTGTTAGTGAACAAATCTTGTAGTCAATATTAATGTCATGTTGGTTTTCTTACCTGCAAAAGGGTAGCATATATCATGATGCGACATGTGTTCAATGTGTTCCCAGCATGCAGCAAAACTCTCAAACACATGCAGACACTGAGCACACAGGTAACCCGTAATAGATAGAGGGGGGAGATATGGTGAGTGGTTCTCAGTCTTCATGTGTTCACAGCAATCTGCCTTCGCCTACAATACAATACAAAACACTGTTTTACCTGGACATACTGAGCGTCTTTTTAAAACGTGAGCATTATTAAAACAGATAACCATGTAACTTTTACTACCTGTTTGTTCATGTCAATAATTCTAACACAAGAAACACCAAGACACCCTTTTCTCCCATTTCTAGTCATGTGAGTTAGGGTGAGTAAGGTAGTTTCCTCATGTGAGATAACGCTATGTTACATGACATGTGACTCTTACATGAAACGTCATGACATCACGTTGGTGACGTCGCCTAATTCTAGCATAAAACAAGAGGCCCAAGAGGGCCTGTGAACGCTCTACTGGCTGTTATACCATTGATGAATCGAGTCGTACTACATGGTGTCTAGAGTGTACACAAGGTTTTTCAAGTATTTGACCTAGTGACCTAGTTTTTGACCCCATGGGACCCATTTTCGAACTTGACCAAAATATAATTAAGACAACATTTCGACAAAGTTTCATCAAGATCAGGTCAGAAATATGGCCTCTAGAGTGTACACAAGGTTTTTCAAGTATTTGACCTAGTGACCTAGTTTTTGACCCTGTGTGACCCATTTTCGAACTTTAGCAAGCTATAATTGAGACAAATATTCTGGCAAAATTGCATCAAGATCGGGTCAAAAATATGGCCTCTAGAGTGTACACACGGTTTTTCCAAAGTTTGACCTAGTGACCTAGTTTTTAACACCATGTGACCCATCTTTGAACTTGACCAAAATATAATTAAGACAAACATTTTGACAAAGTTTCATCAAGATTGGGTCAGAAATACGGCTTCTAGAGTGTACACAAGGTTTTTCAAGTATTTGACCTAGTGACCTAGTTTTTAACCCCATGTGACCCATTTTCAAACTTGACCAAGATATAATTAAGACAAACATTCTGACAAAGTTGCATCAAGCTCGGGTCAAAAATATGGCCTCTAGAGTGTACACAAGGTTTTTCCAATATTTGACCTAGTGACCTAGTTTTTAACTTCATGTGACCCATTTCCGAACTTGATCAAGATATAATTAAGATAAACAATTTGACAAAGTTTCATCAAGATTGGTTAACAAATATGACCTCTAGAGTGTACACAAGTTTTTTCAAGTATTTGACCTAGTGACCTAGTTTTTGACCCCACATGACCCATTTTTTAACTTGACCAAGATTTCATTGAGACAAACATTCTGACAAAGTTTCATGATGATTGCATCAGAAATGTGGCCTCTAGAGTGTACACAAGAAAAGTTAACGGATGACGGACGACGGAAAACGGACAACACACCATCCCATAAGCTAAAAACAAACTTTACCGAGCTGTTATTGACATTAACAATCTGGTAAAGTTTGGTAAAGATCGAATGAAAAAAAAAATGGCGTCTAGAGTGTACACAAGGTTTCAAGTATTTGACCTAGTGACCTAGTTTTTGACCCCATGGGACCCATTTTCGAACTTGACCAAAATATAAATAAGACAACATTTCGACAAAGTTTCATCAAGATCGGGTCAGAAATATGGCCTCTAGAGTGTACACAAGGTTTTTCAAGTATTTGACCTAGTGACCTAGTTTTCGACCCTGTGTGACCCATTTTCGAATTTTAGCAAGCTATAATTGACAAATATTCTGACAAACTTGCATCAAGATCGGGTCAAAAATATGGCCTCTAGAGTGTACACACGTTTTTTCCAAAGTTTGACCTAGTGACCTAGTTTTTAACCCCATGTGACCCATTTTAGAACTTGACCAAGATATAATTAAGACAAACATTTTGACAAAGTTTCATCAAGATTGGCTCAGAAATACGGCTTCTAGAGTGTACACAAGGTTTTTCAAGTATTTGACCTAGTGACCTAGTTTTTAACCCCATGTGACCCATTTTCAAACTTGACCAAGATATAATTAAGACAAACATTCTGACAAAGTTGCATCAAGCTCGGGTCAAAAATATGGCCTCTAGAGTGTACACAAGGTTTTTCCAATATTTGACCTAGTGATCTAGTTTTTAACTTCATGTGACCCATTTCCGAACTTGATCAAGATATAATTAAGATAAACAATTTGACAAAGTTTCATCAAGATTGGGTAACAAATATGACCTCTAGAGTGTACACAAGTTTTTTCAAGTATTTGACCTAGTGACCTAATTTTTGACCCCACATGACCCATTTTTGAACTTGACCGAGATTTCATTGAGACAAACATTCTGACAAAGTTTCATCAAGATCGGGTCAAAAATATGGCCTCTAGAGTGTACACACGGTTTTTCCAAAGTTTGACCTAGTGACCTAGTTTTTAACACCATGTGACCCATTTTTGAACTTGACCAAGATAAAATTAAGACAAACATTTTGACAAAGTTTCAAGATTGGGTCAGAAATACGGCTTCTAGAGTGTACACAAGTTTTTTCAAGTATTTGACCTAGTGACCTAGTTTTAGACCCCACATGACCCATTTTTGAACTTGACCAAGATATAATTAAGACAAACATTTTGACAAAGTTTCATCAAGATTGGCTCAGAAATACGGCTTCTAGAGTGAACACAAGGTTTTTCAAGTATTTGACCTAGTGACCTAGTTTTTAACCCCATGTGACCCATTTTCAAACTTGACCAAGATATAATTAAGACAAACATTCTGACAAAGTTGCATCAAGCTCGGGTCAAAAATATGGCCTCTAGAGTGTACACAAGGTTTTTCCAATATTTGACCTAGTGACCTAGTTTTTAACTTCATGTGACCCATTTCCGAACTTGATCAAGATATAATTAAGATAAACAATTTGACAAAGTTTCATCAAGATTGGGTAACAAATATGACCTCTAGAGTGTACACAAGTTTTTTCAAGTATTTGACCTAGTGACCTAATTTTTGACCCCACATGACCCATTTTTGAACTTGACCGAGATTTCATTGAGACAAACATTCTGACAAAGTTTCATCAAGATCGGGTCAAAAATATGGCCTCTAGAGTGTACACACGGTTTTTCCAAAGTTTGACCTAGTGACCTAGTTTTTAACACCATGTGACCCATTTTTGAACTTGACCAAGATAAAATTAAGACAAACATTTTGACAAAGTTTCATCAAGATTGGGTCAGAAATACGGCTTCTAGAGTGTACACAAGTTTTTTCAAGTATTTGACCTAGTGACCTAGTTTTTGACCCCACATGACCCATTTTTGAACTTGACCAAGATTTCATTGAGACAAACATTCTGACAAAGTTTCATGATGATTGCATCAGAAATGTGGCCTCTAGAGTGTACACAAGAAAAGTTAACGGATGACGGACGACGGAAAACGGACAACACACCATCCCATAAGCTGAAAACAAACTTTACCGAGCTGTTATTGACATTAACAATCTGGTAAAGTTTGGTAAAGATCGAATGAAAAA
Organism: Cyrtodaria siliqua; assembly: GCA_037043455.1. Lineage (NCBI taxonomy): Eukaryota > Metazoa > Mollusca > Bivalvia > Adapedonta > Hiatellidae > Cyrtodaria > Cyrtodaria siliqua. Next base: position 78,699 of record JAWPHD010005656.1, on the reverse strand, counting down.
AAATATGGCGTCTAGAGTGTACACAAGGTTTTTCAAGTATTTGACCTAGTGACCTAGTTTTTGACCCCATGGGACCCATTTTCGAACTTGACCAAAATATAAATAAGACAACATTTCGACAAAGTTTCATCAAGATCGGGTCAGAAATATGGCCTCTAGAGTGTACACAAGGTTTTTCAAGTATTTGACCTAGTGACCTAGTTTCCGACCCTGTGTGACCCATTTTCGAATTTAGCAAGCTATAATTGAGACAAACATTCTGACAAAGTTGCATCAAGCTCGGGTCAAAAATATGGCCTCTAGAGTGTACACAAGGTTTTTCCAATATTTGACCTAGTGACCTAGTTTTTAACTTCATGTGACCCATTTCCAAACTTGATCAAGATATAATTAAGATAAACAATTTGACAAAGTTTCATCAAGATTGGGTAACAAATATGACCTCTAGAGTGTACACAAGTTTTTTCAAGTATTTGACCTAGTGACCTAATTTTTGACCCCACATGACCCATTTTTGAACTTGACCGAGATTTCATTGAGACAAACATTCTGACAAAGTTTCATCAAGATCGGGTCAAAAATATGGCCTCTAGAGTGTACACACGTTTTTTCCAAAGTTTGACCTAGTGACCTAGTTTTTAACACCATGTGACCCATTTTTGAACTTGACCAAGATAAAATTAAGACAAACATTTTGACAAAGTTTCATCAAGATTGGGTCAGAAATACGGCTTCTAGAGTGTACACAAGGTTTTTCAAGTATTTGACCTAGTGACCTAGTTTTTAACCCCATGTGACCCATTTTCAAACTTGACCAAGATATAATTAAGACAAACATTCTGACAAAGTTGCATCAAGCTCGGGTCTAAAATATGGCCTCTATAGTGTACACAAGGTTTTTCCAATATTTGACCAAGTGACCTAGTTTTTGACCCCACATGACCCATGTTCAAACTTGACCGTGATTTCATTGAGACAAACAATTAAGATAAACATTCTGACAAAGTTGCATCAAGCTCGGGTCAAAAATATGGCCTCTAGAGTGTACACAAGGTTTTTCCAATATTTGACCTAGTGACCTAGTTTTTAACTTCATGTGACCCATTTCCGAACTTGATCAAGATATAATTAAGATAAACAATTTGACAAAGTTTCATCAAGATTGGTTAACAAATATGACCTCTAGAGTGTACACAAGTTTTTTTAAAGTATTTGACCTAGTGACCTAGTTTTAGACCCCACATGACCCATTTTTGAACTTGACCGAGATTTCATTGAGACAAACATTCTGACAAAGTTTCATCAAGATCAGGTCAGAAATATGGCCTCTAGAGTGTACACACGGTTTTTCCAAAGTTTGACCTAGTGACCTAGTTTTTAACACCATGTGACCCATTTTTGAACTTGACCAAGATATAATTAAGACAAACATTTTGACAAAGTTTCATCAAGATTGGGTCAGAAATACGGCTTCTAGAGTGTACACAAGGTTTTTCAAGTATTTGACCTAGTGACCTAGTTTTTGACCCCATGGGACCCATTTTCGAACTTGACCAAAATATAAATAAGACAACATTTCGCCGTGCCTCGATCTCACCCATTTAATTAATAAAAAACAAACAGAACCCGTGATAGCCCGCAATATAAGCATAGATCATATAGACAGCAACTATAAGGATTATGTCAAAATATATACAGATGGGAGTAAAAACCCCGAGAAAGAAATAGCCGGGTCGGGAATTTGCATATACAGTACCGACAATACTTTGATTTCAGAACAAGGTTATAAAGTAGACCATAGGTTATCAGTATACACAACCGAACTAGTTGCGATTCGAATAGCGCTCAAATGGATAATATCAATCAAACCCGAAAAAGTGGTGATATTCAGCGACAGTCTGAGTTCACTACAATCAATAGATAATGGTACAAATAATAGTAGACCCGACCTAACGTATGCGATCCTAAAACATATCAACACCATTTCAGAATTAAACATACATTTAGAAATGAATTGGATCCCCAGTCACGTAGACATAGAAGGGAATGAAAGGGCGGACTACTGGGCTAACAGAGGGGCAAGCAAAGGCACCCCTATATCCCTGCCATTAGGCCTTAAAGAAGTATATTCGATAATTAAAGCTAAAATGACAAGTGAATGGAAGCAATATTGGTCAAAAGCTACCACACAACGTATCTCCATGCACCCCCATGTACCAAATAAAGTAATACAATATAGCGATGATAGGCGCATGGACATTGCATATACCCGACTAAGATTAGGACATAGCCGGCTAGGTGACAATGATAAGATAAAAACTAGCAACGGAATAAGCACAGATTGCGAAACATGCGGTCAAAACGGATCATTTGACCACACCTTCTTTGACCCCTCGGGTCTATGCCCCTTAAATTTAAGCCAACGCGATACACTAAAAACCGACATTCTCAAGTTAGGAATAAAGATAATAGACCAGAAAGCGCTATTATTCCCGGAAACTCAATATGCAGTAGAAACGCGGAAAGCGGTATTTAAGTTTCTCCGATCGACAGGAGTCTTATACAGAATATAGACTCGAACATGCTCTGTTACCGCTAAGTAATCAGTATAAAGGCACTAAGTGGTGACATTTGTGTATATGGGGATCGCTGACATGCATGTAACAATCAATCCCGTGCGTAATATGTGTACCGGATGATCCTCATATACACAAAACTCATATGGTGCACATGTGTGTGGTCTTATTTAAGTAGCAAATAGCCAGTAAAAGATTAGGTACGTCGGGATATGTAGTATGTAGCATGAAATGTATGGGGCTATGTGTATACCTAGCCATATGGGGGTATGCTGTACATCTGATCTTGACTTCTGCCATCAATAATATAAATGCATAAACGGAAATGCACACATTTGCTATTCTACCAACATATCTCAAGACGAGTTATTAACGATAAAACACCAAGTAAATGGACCCACACTCTGCTTGCAGCACCAGTGCCCCTCGGTATAAGGTGTAAGACACATGCTTTGCTCCCATGGGCACCGAAAGTGGGATGGGAAATCAAGTAGGGGTGGAACCCATAACTTAAAAAACAGTAAAAAACCAACATTGCAGTAACGGTGCTCTCTCTTTGGACCGCGCGGATAATTTCAATCCGTTTTGCAAAACGAAAATGCAACTTACACCTGATTGGTTCATTTTCAATCCGTTTCGCGAAACAAAAAACCAACAATTCCCTGATTGGTCCATTTTCAATCCGTTTTGTAAAACGAAAATAAACCATAATGTCAACGAAATGGGGATCGGACATGTAACATGTAAATATAAAGGTATGATTATATAGATAATGTAAAAATACCAAGATATGGACAAGTCAAAACGGCCTATTACTATAATATATAGCGAAAGTTAAAAACGATTAGTTGAGTCTAATGTTGGGCTTCATCTGCACGAGGAATATTTTCTGTGGTACTATGATAACAGCGGGGCTCAAGCGATTTCCATGGTTCATAGATCAGGCGGCGACGCGTATAAGCGCGGTCCTGCAGCCTGCTATATGAACTGCGCGGTCCTGACCGTGGGATCCGAGCCATTACGTTTGAGTACGGGCCCTAAAACTCGCTTAAAACTTAGAATAGGACAAACCATATCATGACAGGCAGAATACAATATAACAGATACAAAAAGTTAGGTAAATAGAGAAGATGTACAGTATAAACCATAACTATGGTGCACACGGACATTGTAATATGGACCCATGGCCAAATCCGCCATCCTTCCTGACACTCGGTAGTGACTGGGGTCGTAACTCACCCTGGATCCAGATCTGTGAGCACTGAGTAAGGCTAACGATGAGGAAGCGGCACCGGACCCCATGTCAAGAATGGTGACAAACATTGCACGGTGGGGTCGCGCTGCCAAATCAATGCCTCAACTATGCTGGTACATAGTAGGCGAGTCTCTCCACTGACACATATACAGCGAACGAATGCTCACTATAGTCTTTGGGGCGTGCAAACGTATTATCGCTTAGGCTATAAGAAGACTTAAAAGATGGGGTAGCGCGACACCACTTTGGGATACTTTAAAGGATAAAAGAACATGCGTACATAGCAGAGCCGGTATAGCTAGTAATGATAGAAATAATACAGTATTAACATAGGAAAGTTACAGCCCCTTTAGGTTAAGCAATATGTCATAACAAGTTGTACAGTGAGGTCGAGCTACCACATATATCCTATGTGTCTGCATGTATGTATGTATAAGAGTATGCATGTAAATTTACCAGTATCTATAGCACATAAGCGCCGGATGCCATCCCTCCCCCACCCCGGTATAAGGCTGGTACATGTAACTCTTAGACAGCACTTGGCGTGATACGCGCTGGAATGGGAGAGAGAGGGCATCGGGTGTGCATGAATGTATGTACAGGGATATGTATGTAAACGTACAATAGTCAATATAATTATGCTGTAAATTTATCCCACTAAGTGCTCATCCCATCAGAAGGGATGGGACCATCAGTAAACTTAAAAACAGTGACATTTTTGACATGGCTCACACACTTATGTATGAAAAACTTCACCAATTAATGACTCCAGGATTAGGTTGACGATGGGATAACGGACTGCTCCTGCGGTACCCTAATCACATAGTTGGTAGGGGGTATTTCATGAGCATGCTGGTGTTGCACTGTCTAACCGTCTCGCCTATAGGTTGTCTTGAGTCTTTGGTTGCTGATTTGATTCGTATTGTGGTGTGTTGTGCCTTGCTTATCGTATATTTCGACCATAAAATCAGCAATAATATCACTTTAAAACCAAGTGATTTCCATCCGGTCCGCGCTTTGTCCAAATTGACAAATCCGACCTTGACACTTATATCGACCCTGACCCTGAATAACATAGTTAAGAAACTCGGCAATAAATACATATTTTTAAGTAGGACACCAAAGTAGGTCAGGTCAGGCCAGTAGAACACGACAGGTTAAGGTCGACGCAATTAAAATGAAACATCTAGGAAATAAGTGCAAATGTTTATATGTATGAGTGTGCAAAAATATATAATAAATACCTGTAATGATAGTATTCTGTATATATCTACTATGTGAATGGATGTATGTATATCTATGTGTATGTATGAAATATTATATTATCCTTTTATATAAATACCTACTATGCGATATCACCCAATATTCGTATATATATATATATATATATACCCCGAGTATTAACGTACGATTACGTGTATGGACAAGATATTAAATTTGTCTATATAAGTAAATACCATTGACATTCGCACCGGACGAATAAGTAAATACAATAAAACGCGTCCCACGGAAATATCGAGCGGTGCTATGGTGGGAATAGCACATATTAGGCCACTTTTTAGGCATTCAATTTTTGATATTATAACAATTATAAGTAAAAAAATAAATAAATAATTAAGCAAATAAGTATACCAGTAGAAGCCATACAAAAACATTAAATTTTATTGTGCTTTATACCATAAGGGATGTGACCGTCTTAAAAACCAACAACTACAGTAATAATAGTGTAATAGTTCTTAACTAAGTACAATAGTAATGCTAACTCTAAACCCAGTAAACACGGCACATACCCATTTAGGACTAAGGCGCGCCTCCTTACGGTCCCTTTCATCACCAACCTGTGGGACACTTACACAGGGGCAATCTTGACTGGAAACCGTTATCGACCATAATTGGCCTTTCCTCCCCAGTGGTAGCAAACCCCTTGCGCGAACAAGATGTGGAATTGCTGCCACAGTACCTCGGACCAGACACACACGCTATGCCCCAGGCACAGCAACCAACAAACTTAACACCAACAAATGCCCCAACAAGTACAAACATACATCACAGAAACAACCGAACAGGCCCCAGTTCGATGACCATAAGTATTAGTATGCTGCAAATGGACACGCTAATCATCCCCAAGATGGCGTAGTACAGGCATACCCCTCATCAAACCCCAGCAAATATGATATGTTAAAAACATAATCATAACACTACAAAACAAGCACGCACCACATACAACACAACGCCAAACAAAGCTAGGACCGGAAGGTGTCAATACACGAAATTAGGTTGAATTAACCGCTGTTGTTGACACCGCTTTCAGCACATATTTAGGCATTAAACAGACCTGTTGGCAAGGTCTATATCAGCTTCAAAATTCAAAATTACACCTTTAAAAAGTCCAGACTCTATTGTGCCCATCGCGTCAGGTATACCTTGACGTGTTCGTTGGCGGAGGGACTATAAACCTTAGAATTACACACACACACAAGACAACATTTCGACAAAGTTTCATCAAGATCGGGTCAGAAATATGGCCTCTAGAGTGTACACAAGGTTTTTCAAGTATTTGACCTAGTGACCTAGTTTCCGACCCTGTGTGACCCATTTTCGAATTTAGCAAGCTATAATTGAGACAAACATTCTGACAAAGTTGCATCAAGCTCGGGTCAAAAATATGGCCTCTAGAGTGTACACAAGGTTTTTCCAATATTTGACCTAGTGACCTAGTTTTTAACTTCATGTGACCCATTTCCGAACTTGATCAAGATATAATTAAGATAAACAATTTGACAAAGTTTCATCAAGATTGGGTAACAAATATGACCTCTAGAGTGTACACAAGTTTTTTCAAGTATTTGACCTAGTGACCTAATTTTTGACCCCACATGACCCATTTTTGAACTTGACCGAGATTTCATTGAGACAAACATTCTGACAAAGTTTCATGATGATTGCATCAGAAATGTGGCCTCTAGAGTGTACACAAGCAAAAGTTAACGGACGGACGGACAACACACCATCCCATAAGCTCTGCTGGCCCTTGGCCAGTAGAGCTAATAAAATACAGTCATTGATGTATGCCTGTACTAAGCGCATAATGGGAGAAAAATAATCCATCATGAGTTTATCCATGTGAGATAGGAAAATCTCACCCTCGGGATCAGAATTTCAACCAGAAACTCATCAGAGCCTCGTCCCTGGTTACGAGTCTGACCCTCGAGTGAGACTTCCCTATCTCACATGGATACTCATGATGGATTCTTATAATCCATCATGAGTTTCCATGTGAGAGAAGACAATCTCACTCGAGGGTCAGACTTGTAACCAGGGACAAGGCTCTGCTATGTGAGATAGGTGTTTTCCTCATGTGGGATAACTCTATCTTAAAAGAGATGTCATAATGTCACAACGCTGACCTCATTTTGATGTTGCCTTATTATAGCGTTAAATTAAATACAATAATGTACCTTATCTATCCTTGTTAACTGTGAATGTACCTAGGGCTTATATATCCTTGTTCACTGTACAATGTACCTAGGGCCAATCTATCCTTGTTCACTGTACAATTTACCTTGTACTTATCTATCCTTGTTTCCTAGGGTTTATATATCCTTATACCACAATAGCCTAAATACACACTATGCATCGTGTAATACCCGAGGATATACACAGCATATGTTAGTTATTGTGGTATAAATACAACAGAGCATGAGTGTTGCACGTGTACGGACAATAATGCACTCGCTAACGCTCGTGCATTATCTCCCAGTACACGTGCAAAACTCATGCTCTATCCTATACTTGTACACTGTACAATGTACCTAGCACTTATATATCCTTGTTCACTGTACAATGTAACTAGGGTTTATATATCCTTGTTCACTGTACAATGTACCTAGCACTTATCTATCATCGTTCACTGTACCTAGGGCTATTCTATCCTTGTTCACTGTACAATGTAATAGGGCTTATCTACCCTTGTTCACTGTACAATGTACCTAGGGCTATTCTATCTTTGTTCACTGTACAATGTAATAGGGCTTATCTACCCTTGTTCACTGTACAATGTACCTAGGGCTATTCTATCCTTGTTCACTGTACAATGTAATAGGGCTTATCTACCCTTGTTCACTGTACAATGTACCTAGGGCTATTCTATCTTTGTTCACTGTACAATGTAATAGGGCTTATCTACCCTTGTTCACTGTACAATGTACCTAGGGCTATTCTATCTTTGTTCACTGTACAATGTAATAGGGCTTATCTACCCTTGTTCACTGTACAATGTACCTAGGGCTATTCTATCCTTGTTCACTGTACAATGTAATAGGGCTTATCTACCCTTGTTCACTGTACAATGTACCTAGGGCTATTCTATCTTTGTTCACTGTACAATGTAATAGGGCTTATCTACCCTTGTTCACTGTACAATGTACCTAGGGCTATTCTATCTTTGTTCACTGTACAATGTAATAGGGCTTATCTACCCTTGTTCACTGTACAATGTACCTAGGGCTTATCTATCCTTGTGCATTGTACAATGTACCTAGGGCTTATCTATCCTTGTTCACTGTACAATGTACCTAGGGCTTATCTATCCTTGTTCACCATACAATGTACCTAGGGCTTATCTATCCTTGTTCACTGTACAATGTACCTAGGGCTTATCTATCCTTGTTCACTGTACAATGTACCTAGGGCTTATCTATCCTTGTTCACTGTACAATGTACATAGGGCTTATCTATCCTTGTTCACTGTACAATGTACCTAGGACTTATCTATCCTTGTTCACTGTACAGTGTACCTAGGGCTTATCTATCCGTGTTCACTGTACAATGTACCTAGGGCTTATCTATCCTTGTTCACTGTACAATGTACCTAGGGCTTATCTATCCTTGTTCACTGTACAATGTACCTAGGACTTATCTATCCTTGTTCACTGTACAAAGTACTAGGGCTTATCTATCCTTGTTCACTGTACAATAATGTATCTAGGGTTTATCTATCATTGTTCACTGTACAGTGTACCTAGGGCTTAGCTATCCTTGTTCACTGTACAATGTACCTAGGGCTGATCTATCTTATATATTATATATATATGTGACTACTTACACAAGGAACACAGACATAATTTGTATGTGTCGACTTACACAAGGAGCACACAAACATATGTGTCTACTTACACAAGGAGCACATAGATATATGTGTCTACTTACACAAGGAGCACACAAACATATGTGTCTAATTACACAATAAGCACAAATACATGTGTCTACTTACACAAGGAGCACACAGACATGTGTGTCTACTTACACAAGGAGCACACAGACATATGAGTCTACTTACACAATGAGCACAAATACATGTGTCTACTTACACAAGGAGCACACATATGTGTGTCTACTAACACAAGGAGAACACAGACATGTGTCTACTTACACAAGAAGCACACAAACATATGTGTATACTTACACAATGAGCACAAATATGTGTGTCTACTTACACAAGGACATATGTGTCTACTTACACAAGGAGCACACAGACATATGTGTCTACTTACACAAGGAGAACACAGACATATGTGTCTACTTACACAAGGAGCAAACAAACATGTCTACTTACACAAGGAGCACACAGACATATGTGTCTACATACACAAGGAGCAAACAAACATGTGTCTATTTACACCAGGAACACACAGACATATGTGTCTACTTACACAAGGAGCACACAGACATATGTGTCCACTTACATAAGGAGCACACAAACATATGTGTCTACTTACACAAGGAGCACACAAACATATCTGCCCACTTAAACAATGAACACATATACATGTGTCTACTTACACAAGGAGCACAAAGACATACTTGATTATTTCCATAAGTAACATTAAGACATATGTGTCTACTTACACAAGGAGCACACAGACATATGAGTCTACTTACACAAGTAGCACCAAAATATTTGTCTACATAACCAAATAACACCAAGACATATATGTCTACTTACACAAGGAGCACAAAGACATATGTGTCTACTTACACAAGTAGCACCAAAACATGTGTCTACTTACACAAGGAGCACACATATATATGTGTCTACTTCCACAAATAAAACTAAAACATGTGTCTACTTACACAAGGAGCACACATACAAAATTGACTATTTACACAAGTAACACTACTTGTCTACTTGTAAAAACAACACCAAGACAATCATTCTGCCTATTGAGACATGTTACTCGGACATTCTGTTCTTTCAGAGATGTTAAACAAAAAGACATTATCTACTAACAAAAAATGTAAACTAAGATGAATATTTGCATGCACTTTGAAATTGAATTTTTATGAAATTATTTGGATGAAAAGGCTGCATCTAGAAAGAAATGTCCCACTTGCTAAGAAGTTTCGAACTTGATATAGATAAATTAACGGCTTCATGTACCTGAAACTCCCGATCACATGTAGGACACATATAGCACAGTGGGTCAGCCGGCAGCTTACAATCCTTGGCCTTCAAGCACGGGTTGCATGGGGAATGTTGGAACAGGTTCATGTGCTGACCTAGAGCGCCCTCACTCGTAAACTCAGCGTTACAGTTCAGCACACAGCAAACATGTTCTTTAGATGTTTCTGTGTTTTCACTAATACTTGTATTTGAGTTATTACTTGAATCTAGATGAATAGAATCATTATTAAAACTGCTTTCAAATGTTACAGAATCATCATTAGTAGAATCAAGGTTTATGGTATCATTATTTACACTTTTTCTACTTTCATTATTTTCCCTGTCGCTATTGGCTACTGATGACATATTTCCCATATTATACTGTTGGTATGTCTGTGTTGAGGTCCTGTTGTCCTGTTTTGTCTGATTGGCTGCTGAGAAAGTAGAATGTGCTGACTGGTTGTTATGCTGTTTCTGATTGGCTGTTGAAACTGATATTGTTGGTGATTGGTTGAATGAAGGGTTGCTGAGACTGGATGTGGATTTGGCTGTTGAAACTGATATTGTTGGTGATTGGTTGGATTTAGCCTGGCTGGAAATAATCCTGATAAGTTCTTTTCTCCGACTATTTGCTGCCTGTTTCCTGGAAAGTTCTTTTCTCCGACTCTTTTCTTTTCTCTGACTCTTTTCTGACTGTTTCTGGAGTCCTGAAGAAAATTAAAAGCAACTGGTAACATACACCATGTTTTATGAACATCATTTGAGTACTATCACTGTTTGCGTCCACACTTTTCACGGATCTTCAGCAAAGTTAGGCAATTTATATTCATTTAAAGACCTATTTCCACAGCTGTTGTAACTGGATAATTGAATTAGAGGAGGAGTCCTGGGGTAGGGTGAATTAATTTTAATCACTTTCTGATACATATCTGATCAAGAGTTAATTTTCTATTTGTTCTTTATTCATTGGAAACCAATCCTAAACTTTACCTGTTACATTAAGTGTCTTTCCTGTAGTCAGCCAGGCACACTTACCTAGTAAGATTACTGAATTGAGTTTGATAGCTAAAACAAGAGCATTGACAACGGTGCAGACGCTCGACTTTGGTGAAATTACATTTGGTGATATACAAAGTTTCCATCTATTACATACAAGTAAATTAGTAGAACTGATGGATGCTCCCCGAAATGTAACCTCAACTTATCATATGGCCATGTATATGACCCAGCAGTTTTCAATTTGCAGTCCCAAAAGTAGTTTTGAAGTTATGCTCCGCACAAAAATTCTAAGTATAAAATTACAAAGGGCAATAACTCTAATTTGAATGACGAAATAGTTAAGGTTCTTGCACTCTGCACTTCCTCTCCTTGTCCTCTATCATGTGTTCAGTTTCATTGTAGTCCCATCAGTAGTTTTGAAGTTATGCTCCGGGCAAAAGTATAAAATTACAAAGGGCAATAATGCTACTTTGAATAAAGACAGCGTTACGGTTCTTGCACTCTGCACATCCTCTCATTGCCCTCTATCAATGATATCCTTCAACACTTTTTGAGTCATGCTCCGGACAAAAGTGTGACGTACGTACGGACGGACGGACAAAGCGGCGACTATATGCTCCCCGAAATTTTCGGGGAGCATAACACGTTTTAACAAGGATATAAGTATAAAAGGGGCCATAATTGTGTTATAATAAAAACATGGGCTATACAAGATGCCAAATACATTTGTGAAGTTTCAATCGATTATGTAAAGTACTTTTGGAGATGTAAGCTTACATACAAACTTTAACCAAATTATCAAAGAATAAAAGTGGCCATCATTTTGTTAAAATAAAAGCAAGAGTTATAGAACCTGGCTTTGTGGTGTTGTCTAATGCTGAATGCATGCCCATTATGTGAAGTACTTTGCGATATACAAATGTACATACAAATTTTAACCAAATTTCTGAAGTACAAAAGGGGCCATAATTTTGTTTAAATAGATGCACGAGTTATAGAACCTGGCTCTGTGGTGTTGTGTTGTGAAGCACAATGCATGTGTGAAGTTTAAATCTATTATGTTAAGTTCTTTGCGAGATACAAGCTTGATACAAACTTTAACCAAGTTTTCTAGGTATGAAAAGGGCCATAATTATGTCAAAATAAAAGCAAGAGTTATAACACCTAACTCTGTGATGTCATCTAATGGATCTGAATACATGTGTGAAGTTTCAATCCATTGTGTAAAGACGTGGTTTGGAAGATACATGAGGTAGGTACATGATAACAGAAAATAATTACCAATATGTTTTAATATCTGTAACAGAAAATAATTACCAATATGTTTTAATATCTACTTCATAGAAAATAATTACCTGTATGCTATCCAAACTCGTAGAAAAGGAATTTGCAAGTGTTTATTGTGTCTGTCTAATTTAATTAATCATGTTGCAAACAAAGTGTAATTTAAATTGGTTTAGTGGCAAACACAACTTTGTACAGGTGATGGTGAGGACTATGCTTGAAAAGCTACTTAAGAACTGAGGTCAAATTATTTATTATTGATAAACCAATTACTGAGACATTAAGACAAGTCATATTTGTTTTGACCTGCAACAAGTGTTGTGTCTACCCCATGATGTTATGCATCAAGTTTATACTCTGTGCCCAAGTTAAGCAACTTCAACTTAACCATTTACTCTAGGGGGTCAGGTGACGGCTTTTCATAATTTTGGAATGAAATAATTGCAAAAAGGGAATCCTGGGAGGTGTTTATATGCTTTTGGAAGCAATGGCTGCTACCAAAATAAAGACTGTTACACTGTATTCTTATTACTGTTTTGTGGAGCTCTTTGGTCTTGTGGAAGTGTTGAACCCTTGATCAAAAAGTCATGGGTTCGATTCCTGCCATAACCATAGTTGTTGTGTCCCTGAGCAAGACACTTTATCTGCATTTGCTTAGTACTGGTTCTACCCAGGAAGACATTAAGAGTCGGGTTCAAATAAGTTTCCTGAATCATGTATGTTAGTGAGGAAAAGTCAATTCTTATGGATGGCAGAGGTGTACAGTACTGGTTCTACCCAGTAAAAGGTGGTCTGCCTCCACCACCAAAAAATAAAATTGACCATTATATATAACCTTACATGTGCTGTAAATGATGTAAAACACCATACAAATAAACAAGCAAATCATGTAATAAAACCTATAATGTTAATCAGTTGGCAATAACTTCAGTGATTTAAGTGATACACTGCCACTGATGGCATCAACATCAAATGGACATCCTCTAGAAACTTGGACAATTGATCCAACTCACATGATGACCATCAAGTAAGACCATGATGGTAATTTCCCTAATGGTAAGTCTGATGCCATGTTTAAGTAAACATTCAAAGCTACCAGAACCTACACTACTCAACTTTTATAATCGGTCAATCAGTTTTTTTTGAAAATAACACAAATACTAATTGAAAAACTGGAAATCATCGAAACCCATACCAATAATTTATTAAGTTTATCAACAAAGTTTTAGTCCAATCAAGGCAGTTTTACAGAGTTGTTGCTTTGAACTTTTCAGCGCACAATGTCACTATGATTTAATTATTATCATTAACTTATTTAAAAATAGTTTTAATTTAAATATCATAAAAGAGTTACCATAGTAAAAGGTTTATTACACTTAAATCTAAGGCAGTAAGTGTCTGTACATGTAGCATTGTTAAGAAAACAGTTTTTTGTCTCTCCTGAACAATTTACCAAAGTGCACTTACGGAGTTATTGCGTTGATGGAACATCATACCGTCCCAGATTAAAATTTTGTTCATACTCATTAAAGGTCTTCATCATGACCCCTGCATTGTTTCAGGTGCTATCTCGCTCGCATCGAAAGAGCAGTGGCAGAAAAACAATAACGTGGCTCCAGCGTAAATGGAGTTTTTACGATAGAATTTGCAGCAACTCTGCAGTTCAGGGTGAGAAGGTTCTAGGCCCATTTTCCATATTTTATCTCGATGTACATGGAAGCTGAGCCTGGCATGTTCATGCCTGTTAGGCGCCATATAACCTATTCATGTGTTGGTGCGCCTTAAAACCCCAATTCAATTCAATTCTTAAGTTGCGTGATAATTTGGTTCAGTATATTTACTTTTAATGAAGTAAATTCAACATTGTTTTTCCAAAAAGTTCAATGTTCGTCATTGTTTTTTAAAAATGTTCAAATATTTTACCTGAATTTTGTATCAGAGACTGTCCAATGCTTCGCAGGTTATATACCATTTCAAGCTGCAGGTAATCTTCTTTAATTATAACTAAATTCATAGAAAAATTCAACTAAATACTAATGAAAACTAAATAAAACACTTCCCATCCAAACTCAACAACCTTTTCCTTTGTGTGCAAAATAGTGTGACGTCGTCATGACGTTATATGCATTATGACGTCATCAAATGCTGCCATGACGTCATGTGACATTTTGAGCATTTCTGTTATCATTTTGGATTTTAATTTTTCATGTCAGAAGAAACTTATGAGATAGAGATTTTATTTAAGATATTTATTCGAATAAATGAATAACATATTTATATCTATGTGAAAAATGTGAAAATAATGGAATTTGTGCGTTAAAGGACAAATAACTGTTATTTAAGGAGGTTGGCTGGGAAAGGACGTAATGCTGAGATGTTTTTTAAATTGATATTTAAAGCTTCTTTGGTATCATTTAGATACAAAATTATCATAAAAAGGCTAGGTCACCACACTTTTTTCTCCACTAGACGTCTTTGAAGAAGTTACATATTTCCAATTCCAAAATTTCACTAAAAAGAGGAAAAATATAGTCATTGAACATTTTCACATTTTTTTTCATAACATTACATTTATTGAAAAACAACGATTAATTTTCGACTACATATAAACATATCTTTTAAAAAATACATAAACAATTGTAATCCTCATTAACTTTGAAAAGCGAATATATATAGACCGTACCCCACCCATTATTTTTTAATAAAAATATAATTCAAGATAAAAAAAGAATGTTCTAATGCTCAACTTTCTTTAAAACTTGTATATGACAAGGTCCTTTGACATTTCTTTCAAAACAAGTAAAAAAAATATAGGTCACCAGGCTTCTAAGGATTTTTTATTAAAAATTCTTTAAATTACACACATTTTGGAGTTATTTTGACATTTTCACTGTAAAATACTGTACCCACAATTTTAACATAGATCGAACATAAAATTAGCTCAGTATCTACTTTCATATATGTATTCCACTATTGAAAAACAAAAATCTTATTTTTTTCCATAGCAAAAGGATAAATTCTACTGCGAGCTACCCATACCCCGTATTTTGTTGACAAATAAAAATGATAACAAATGACGGAAAAAATATGAAAAAACAATTTTTTGCTTAAAATATTATATGTTTCCGTCTTAAATCCTACATTATATTCATATCTACTACAATGCAAAAAAATAAACAATTCTGTTGTCAAATAAAACTATGATTTAAAAAATAAAATTCTTAGACTGGAAAATGTCAAAACTTGCCCAGCCAACATCCTTAAGTGGCCATATTCCATTTATTGTATAAAAAATTCTGTCGGTGCAATTTATAACAGGACACCGGCAACTTCATTACCACTTCCTCTTTCTACAGAAAAATTCATAGAAAATGTTCAGTAATTTATATGGTACAAAAGATTATTTTTATCAGTATTCGCAACATAAACCCAACCACCCTCGCCTGTTTTACAAATTCTCACATACAATTATTAATTTGTCGACTGTGCTTTAACAGACAAATTGTAAATGTGCTTGTAAATTGATGAAATAAAAAATGCTATAAATAGAGGATCTTACACAAGTACTCATTCATTATTGAATTTATTAAACAAGTTGGCAAAATGATATAATGCGAGGTTCTTGCTGAGCATTGTATCATTTTTTCTAACCAGTTTAATAAATGTTAGATTTATCACACCACATATCAACCTTTGTTGCATTCTGCCTGTCGCTTTAACACGTCAGAACACGTACATTAACGTGAAGTCCATAATGTCATTAACGTTATGTTATAACACTAGTGGAATATCGAAAATATTGAATGGTGTTATAACACTCCCAGACCGCATGTTATGTGATAAAGTTTAATAAATTCCGCTATAGAAAATGATTTGTTTATTGTGCCTTGTTTTTATTAAAATGTAAAATTTGAAGTTGCAAAAATGCTGTGGGACGGCACAACGATGAAAAAACACCCGTTTTTAGCGCCTTGTGTGGTTATTACAGAATACATACTGAACATAGGCTTGTCATATACCATTCTCCAGCTGAAAACCTCATCTAGTTTTTAATAAGTTAAGAAACAGCTCCAAAAAAGAGTATATAACAGCGGCAAGTACTCTGTGGGACATTTATAGTGAAAATGGCATAATTAATTGCACACTGTGCGTTACTCTTGAACGAGATATGACTTTTCTTAGGTTAAAATATTCATATCCAGCCCAGCTGCTAGGAAGTCATCAAGCTAGAGCTATGTCAGTCGGGACTTATGGACCTTGGTATCGACACATAGCCAGATAGGTTTAGTCCTCGATGGAAAATACAATAATTGAGGACCCTTTTTGTTTTTATTTCTTTAACCCATTTCATTCTAGAACCTAAGTTGATAAAAGGTCTTGTATATCTGAACATTTTCACGCGTTTTGCTGCAGCAGCAGATTACATTTCAGTGATGTTGGAAAAATATTGATTACATGGTCATTTTTATAAATCACATAACAAAACTATATATCATTTTGTAGGTATTGAAATTCCTGACACAATGGTATAAGTTAACATGCAATATTCATGCAAAAACTCATGCAATTAAAAAAACAACATAGGTAAACATGCGAAATGGGTCATGAAAATATGTCCTACCTCACTTTCAGTTGAAAATTTCTGTATGATATATTGACATTTGCTCTGGTAACCCAGGGAGTAGATTGTAGGGAATTTCAAGCCCTTGCTAGGAGTGTAATCAGCTTTAAATTCCATTGAATACTTCAGAAGTTATTTATTTTTTTATAAACTTGGTCACATGATATTTTTTTCCATTTCAGAACTGGTTTCGGAGACAGATTTACCCGAATGTTCATTGAAGCAAATAAGTTGATTCTCTTTCAAATAAATAACTCAAAATTGTAACCAAGAGTTGCTGTTGTCTTATTTACACCATAATAAAGATTATTTATATTCATTTACACAGTTTTAAAGTTATATTTTGTATGTTTGTATGCACCGCCAAATCAGGTTGAATCGGTCACGTGGTATTATCGAGTTGAAGGCGGTCAGTAAAAGACGCTTCTTCACCCGCCAGTAGTCATTTCTGCTGGGCAATCTCATGATCCCCATTAGAAAACATAAGCCAAGGAATGCCTTCAAGCAGGGAACATCAACAGGGGACCACTCTGGTTCGAACGGGGGTGGGGGATTTTTCGTCCTTTCCTGGGTGGCATATCGATTGGTTTCAGTAACCAAATAATCCCATAGGTCATCACCCCAGATCAAACCAAAATAATCACGGGGAAAAGCTTCCTCTGGGTGCTGAACTGTTGCACCCCCCTCACCTGTATACGGCCGTGTCTGGCGACGTTGAAAGTCATCCCGAACCCATCCACCTTGGAAACCTTCGAATTCCGAGATATCCGAATCATCAGAGTCCCAATCATCATCGAAAAATCCCTGATAGTCGGGGGAAATTCAAACCGATTCCTTAGTTGTTGACGATCTCCGATGTTTTCCTCGACTGTATCGTCACTTTCTACGTCGAAATCATTCAAATCTGATAAATTCCCCACATCTATATTGCTCCTGTCGCTTAGTGCTTCTTGGGCCTCCGCCATTTTGTTCAAATCAAAAAGAAATCTTCGAAAAAACGATCAAAAACTACTTTTTTTCAAGACTTTTTCAATTTTAAAAGATGCGGAAGTGACTCGCAAATAATGCGCATGTGCTAGTAAAGTTTCACTTCCGTGCACAGAAAGTAATGACGTTTCATACACGTTTCTATGGGAGACGGGTTATCAACAGAAAATTATACCGATAGATCGGTGTCCCGAATAGAAAGGGTAGTTACTGATGGATCGGTGTCCCGAATGAAATATGTATAACTTGTGCTGTATTTATTATTACCTTGATTATAAGTTGGTTACATCCCCTTTATGGTCTGTTTTATCTATACTGTAGCTTTTTACATGTACACTGACATTTTAATTACATATTTTTTCACTGCCATTTTGATTGAACACCAAAAAGGAATAAGAGGACAGGGGGAATGATGACATAGACGTAATTTCATAAGAACCCTTTCAAAGGATACATAATGCAAATTTTATAAGTTGAAAATTTGAAGAAAATATGTTAAAAGTATATGTAAATACATTTGACCTTTGACCCTTTTGTGACCTTGACCTTCCATCCAATGATCTTGAACTCAATAGATATGACGATGATCGCATATAAGTTTGATGATGATTGGCTAAAAAATGTTGAAGTTATTTACATGTTAAGAAATGCGGATGTAAACATTAACCTGATGCTAAGAATCTATCAACACATAAATGCAACATTCGAGCTAAAAATATCGAATTATTTGCAAAACTTTGACCCAGGAGCTAAGGTCCACAAAGGTGGGGAAGTTCAAGCTTAGGGTCTACGCTGGTTGGATGGTTGTATCCGTCTGTTAATGCCCAGTAAGTGTAGATATGGTTATAGGGTAGAGATCTCAATCGTTTACAAGTTATGACCCAGGGGCTATGTAACCAGGGTTGGGGAAGGAGATTGGGGTCTATGCTGGTTGAGTGGTTGTATCCGTCTGTTCATGCCCAGTAAGTGTATATATGGTTATAGAGTGGGGATCTCAACGGTTTACAAGTTATGACCCAGGGGCTATGTCACCAGGGGTGGGGAAGGAGTCCGAGGTCTATGCTGGTTGGGTGGTTGTATCCGTCTGTTTATGCCCAGTAAGTGTATATATGGTTATAGGGCGGGGATCTTAATAGTTTCCAAGTTATGACCGAGGGGCTATGACCCCAGGGGTGGGGGAAGGAGACCGGGGTCTATGCTGGTTGGGTGGTTATATCCATCTGTTCATGCCCAGTAATTGTATATATATGGTTATAGGGTGGGGATCTCAATGGTTTCCAAGTTATGACTCAGGGGGCCCTCCCACATCCTCATGTTTCACCTCTTGTGATCCCCGGGCCAGGTCCAAATCTGACCCCAGGGTCACCATTTGAGCAAACTTGGTAGAGGACTACTAGACAATGCTACAAACAAAATATCTAAGCTGCAGCCCTTTTTGTTTCGGAGAAGAAGATTTTGAAGTGTTTTTCCTATATACTTCTATGTAACAAGAGGTCAATGACCTTGAAGCTCTCCTATTAATTTTGATTTCAGGAAGTAGTCGCTTCGGACTTGTTTTTTGAAAATCTATTTTTAACCGTGGCGGCCATCTTGAATTTCCGGCCGACCTGAAATTTTGCTAGGATCAATAAGACATTAAGAGCAACATTCCTGTGAAGTTTCATGAAAATCCATCAAGTAGTTTCAGAGGAGTAGTCGCTACAAGTTTTCATTATATAACTCTATGTAAACAAAGATGGCCGCTGGCAGCCATGTTTAACGTCAAATCAAAACAATTTTCGACAAGGACCAACATCATGTCATACTGATAATTTTAGAAAAAGTCCCATATCAAATATCAATATCTCTTATAGTTTTGAAGAAGTAGTCGCTACAAACTTATTTATTTTAAATTTTTCAAGGATCAACTAGACATCAAGAGCAACATTCCTGTGAAGTTCCATGAACATCCGTCAAGTAGTTTCAGAGGAATAGTCGCTACAAGTTTTTACTATATAACTCTATGTAACCAAAGATGGCCACTGGCAGCCATGCAGACATCAAAAGCAACATTCCTGTGAAGTTTCATGACAATCCGCCAAGTAGTTTCAGAGAAGTAGTCACTACAAGTTTTTACTATATAACTCTATGTAAACAAAGATGGCCGCTGGCAGCCATGTTTAACGTTGAATCAAAACGATTTTCGACAAGGATCAACATCATGTCATGCTGAACATTTTAGAAAAAGTCCCATATCAATATCATTTATAGTTTTCAAGAAGTAGTCGCTACAAACTTGTATTTTAAAACTCTAGCTTTGGCGGCCATCTTGGATTTCAGATCAACATGAATTTTTGCTAAGATCAACTAGACTTTATGGGCAAAATTTCTGTAAAGTTTCATGAATATCCATCCAGTAGTTTCAGAGGAGTTGTTGCTACAAATAAAAGTTTACGGACAGACGGACAGACAGACGGACGACGGACGCCGCACCACGGCATAAGCTCTGCTGATCTCTGATCAGTCGAGCTAAAAATGATTTTTTTTACCAATTCAGGGGCCATAATTTTGTCAGAATGAATGGAATAGTTATGGGGATTGTTGGATAAGGTGCAGAATTTGATGTGTAACATTACTTTAAAATTTTAATGCAATAACTTGAGTAGTTTTGAAGTTATAAATCTATTGCCCAAAAATTTTACGGTAAAGACACGACAATCAAAGGGCCTTAACTTTGTCAAAATGCAAGGAAGAGTTATGGGGATTGTTGGATAAGGTGCATAATTTGATGGGAAACATTAGTATGAAGTTTTAATGCAAAAGCTTGAGCAGTTTTGAAGATATAAATATATTGCACAAAAACTTTAAGGTAAAGACATGACAATCAAAGGGCCATAACTTAATCAAAATGAAAGGAAGAGTTATGGGGATTGTTGGATAAGGTGCAGAATTTGATGGAAAACATTTGTATAAAGTTTTAATGCAATAGCTCGAGTACTTTTGAAGTTATAAATCTATTGCACAAAAATGTTAAGGTGAAGCTGGGGACACAGACGCCGATGCCGACGCCAATGCCGTGGTGTGTAGGATAGCCCTCAATATTCCTCGAATAGTCGAGCTAAAAATTGCATTTTTCAGCAAAAAAAGAGCCATAACTCTGGTGTTACTGATCCGATCTGGCTGGTTTTCGAACTTGTCCGAGCTTTCATTGATATTAACAATCAATGCAAGTTTGGTTAAGTTCAAGTAATAAATGAAGGTACTAGAGTGTTCACAAGGCAGAATATGCCATTTTTCAGCTAATCAAGGGCCATAACTCCAATGTTACTGATCCGATCTGGCTGGTTTTCAAACTTGTATAAGCTTTCATCGATATAAAGACCCTGGTAAAGTTTGGAAAAGATCCGATTAATAATGAAGGTGCTAGAGTGTTCACAAGGCAAAAGTTAACGGACGACGACGGACAACTCGCCATCCCATAATTTTTTTAATGCAGTAGAATTTTGCAGTCAAAATGCCCTATCAAAAACAAGTTTCGCATGTGAAAGTTTTATTTCTCCACATATTTTGAAAAGTAATGTACTTTTATTTACCACTAAAAATGTCTTTTCACTGTCAGATATACATCTTATTTAGGTACTAGTTGAATTTTGTCATGAAAGTCCAAAAACCCTTTGGCTGAAACAAGCACCCTGAACAATAGTTCATAACTGATTTCCCCAACTCCTCAACCATTGCAAAACCGTAAACTCAAAACATTCTCTTCTTGATGGCAATACATGTTTGTTTTTTTCTCTAAAAGTCTAATTTCTAATACCCACAGATTGTCCAACCTGAAAATCACGTCCCATTCCAGCCCATTTCCAACTCAGATAGTCAAATTATGTAATCAAGTTTGTAATCCGTTTGGAAGTCATTGGTTCCAAATATCTTCTCTCTCCTGGGGCAGTAAACAGAGATTATATGGTATTCAATAAAACAACAGAACAAAATCTTCAAGCACAAATGTAATGCTTTGTGTAATTTTACATAAAAGTATGCTATATATTGATGTGTATCATATTAAGTTAAATGTGTATATATTATGTTTTGTCGGAATTCGCAATTTATGGATGTCGGGGGGAAAAACCCACCATCACATTGTGAAGTTGATGTTAAAGAAACTAACCCACCATATAATGGCAAAATTACACAATACCGTTTATCAAAACTCTAGCCAGGTGTTTAGGGCATACAATATTGTATACGTGCCGATTAAAAGTAAAGGTTAATTCACGGGTTCTGAAAATATCTGTGATTGAATATGCCTAAATTAAATTATGAGTTGGTAACTCTTAATTCGACTCTCCAGTTTTGGGGTTTGGCCTGGCTGGTTAATGCCGTTTATATTTTGTCTATAGAGTTTGGATTCTCAAAATATTTAAGTAATACATATATACCTCGTCCTCAGTAGGGTTAGAAACGGTGTACATATATTGTAAAATGTGTCTGTTGTTGGCGGGATAGCTGCTTTAAAGGCTTTAAGGTAATGCTTATTGCTGAAACACAAACATGCCAAGCCCACTGTCACATATAAGCCATAAGAAAGATTATATATATTTTATAAATTACAAACATCATAGTCCTGTCTTTCCCTTTGCCAGTGAAGGGCCTACTCAATATTTATCATGTCGATCAGCATAATTCTGCCGAGAAACAGGGTGACTGAGATAAAACCTTATCTCGGCAGTCAAGTTCCTATACTGTAGGTGCACTTTTTTTAATGACGTCAGCAAATCTTTTGATGACATCAGGGTATATTTGATGTCTGGGTAGTTTTGAACGGAAAAAAATGTGGGAAAAATGGTAAATCAAATGATTTTAAACGATCAACACGCAGCCTCGGACTTGATTTTTTTCTCAGCCTCACCTGATAAACTGGATAGGATCAGGCACATACATGGTATTCTCTATTTAGCACTACATGCATCGACTCACTATTTATCTTTGCCCAGTGGCCCACCACATAGTCTGCCTTAGCCATCTCGACGGGGCAGGCCACATTCTTCTTGATAAACTCAGAATGTACTTGTTCCATCTCCCGCTTCGACTGCTGTACTGCCTCCTAGTACAGAAGTGGACATGAAGAGAATTATTACTATAGTATAGATACATAATAAAATTAATCAAAATGATCTCATTCTTAAAGGAGAGAAGGAAGAAAAAAAGGAAGGAAGGAGGAAATGGAATTAAAGAAAGAAAAAGCAAGGAAGTTGTCAACCTAACACCTGGACACTACATCTATGATGTCAACATATCTTCTGGACACTCTATGTAGAGTGTCAACATATCACCTGGACACTTCATGTAGAGTGTCAACATATCCCCTGGACACTTCATGTATAGTGTCAACATATCACCTGGACACTTCATGTATGTTGTCAACATATCACCTGGACATGTATGTTGTCAACCTATCACCTGGACAGTTCATGTATGTTGTCAATATACCAGTACCACTTGGACACTTCATGTATGTTGTCAAGATATCACCTGGACACTTCATGTAGAGTGTCAACATATCCCCTGGACACTTCATGTATAGTGTCAACATATCACCTGGACACTTCATGTATGTTGTCAACATATCACCTGGACATGTATGTTGTCAACCTATCACCTGGACAGTTCATGTATGTTGTCAATATACCAGTACCACTTGGACACTTCATGTATGTTGTCAAGATATCACCTGGACACTTCATGTATAGTGTCAACATATCACCTGGACACTTCATGTATGTTGTCATCATACCATTACCACTTGGACACTTCATGTATGTTGTCAACATACCATCAGCAAACTTTGTGTATGTTGTCAAGGTATCACCTGGACACTTCATGCATGGTGTCAACATATCACCTGGACACTTCATGTATGTGGTCAACATATCACCTGGACACTACATGCAGGGTTCCCACCCTTATTGGAAGGCCAAATTCAAGGACTTTCAAGAACCTTTTTTTCCAAAACTCAAGGACTAATATTCGCACAATGTAATGCCCAAAACAGCAACAAATATTCTAGGAACGCACAACCAATAGCCATTTTTGAGATGAACAGCAAAAATCCAGAATTTAAGGACTTTCAAGTACCTTATCAGATTTTCAAGCACTTTCCAGGCCTTGATTTTTTCCCCCAAATTCAAGTACTTTCAAGGACCCGTGGGAACTCTGTACATGTAAGGGGCCAACGTATCACCTGGACACTACATGTAAGGTGCCAACATATCACCTGGAACCTTCATGTATGTGGTCAACATATCACCTGGACACTTCATGTACGTGGTCAACATATCACATGGACACTACATGTAAGATGCCAACATATCACCCGGACACTTCATGTATGTGGTCAACGTATCACCCGGACCCTTCATGTATGTGGTCAACATATCACCTGGACACTACATGTAAGCCACCAACATATCACCTGGACACTACATGTAAGGTGTCCACATATCACCTGGACACTACATGTAAGGGGCCAACATATCACCTGGACACTACATGTAAGGTGCCAACATATCACCGGGACATCACATGTAAGGGGCCAACATATCACCTGACACTACATGTAAGGTGCCAACATATCACCTGGACACCACATGTAAGGGGCCAACATATCACCTGGACACTACATGTAAGGTGCCAACATATCACCTGGACACCACATGTAAGGGGTCAACATATCACCTGGACACTACATGTAAGGTGCCAACATATCACCTGGACACTACATGTAAGGTGCCAACATATCACCTGGACAATACATGTAAGGTGCCAACATATCACCTGGACACCACATGTAAGGGGCCAACATATCACCTGGACACTACATGTAAGGTGCCAACATATCACCTGGACACCACATGTAAGGGGTCAACATATCACCTGGACACTACATGTAAGGTGCCAACATATCACCTGGACACTACATGTAAGGTGCCAACATATCACCTGGACACTACATGTAAGGTGCCAACATATCACCTGGACACTACATGTAAGGTGCCAACATATCACCTGGACACTACATGTAAGGGGCCAACATATCACCTGGACACTACATGTAAGGTGCCAACATATCACCTGGACACCACATGTAAGGGGTCAACATATCACCTGGACACTACATGTAAGGTGCCAACATATCACCTGGACACTACATGTAAGGTGCCAACATATCACATGGACACTACATGTAAGGTGCCAACATATCACCTGGACACTACATGTAAGGGGCCAACATATCACCTGGACACTACATGTAAGGTGCCAACATATCACCTGGACACTACATGTAAGGTGCCAACATATCACCTGGACACTACATGTAAGGTGCCAACATATCACCTGGACACTACATGTAAGGGGCCAACATATCACCTGGACACTACATGTAAGGTGCCAACATACCCATTCATCCCTCTCCTGTTTGTTGTTTTGGAATCGATTCATGACGGAGTCTAACAGTGGATGACTTGGTGAACTTGACACTTCCTCACTTGACTGCATCTCACGCTTTCTCTAAAAATTGTTCATTTTGACATACGTTATTGTTTTATACAAAATATTTACCAAACTGCTACATATATATATAATGGACTGTTCTTTCTTTGAACTAATACCATTCCATTTATGTGACAAAGGGGTGTTTTGATTGGCAGACGCTTTCTGATTGGCTGAACATAAACGACAATCATTGTTCAGCCAATCAGAAAGCATCATTTATTTAGCCCTTGAAATTTGAAGCCATTCCTCTTCCGGCATTTTCAACACTGTCAACATTGGTTATTCTTGTGCTACACTTTTTGTTCGGTTTGTGTACGCGATATCACGAGGAGACATATAGTCAGATAGCATCATTAGTGTTTCCGCTACACGGATAAATAGTTTTAAGTGCATGTACTATCGACACGGAGTGAAAAACGGGTAAAATAGTAAACGTTGGCTGTAGTCCACAGACGTGGTAAACTTTTGCCATTGGCTTATACAGGCGTTAGGACCCTAGTCAATATATTATATAAAGGAATTATTTTTTTTGGATCGAGCGCTCTGGATTCCCTGTGGTAGCAATCTGAAAAATCAACTCGCATTTTGCGAGTCCGTAAGAGTGAAATTCGACCCCTGACCTCTGGCTCTTGCAGTTGCAGAGAAGAAGATTTTTTTAAGTTTTTCCCTATACAAGTCTATGTAAAACTGTGAAACTGTGACCCCTGGGGTGGGGCCAAGTGAGACCCCAGGGTCACCATTTGAACAAACTTGGTAAAGGACCATAATCTTAAAGTAAATGCAAAAGATTAAACCTCTGGCTCTTGTAGTTTCAGAGAAGAAGATTTTTTGATTTGTTTCCTATGTAAGTCTATGTAAAACCGTGACTCAGGGGCGGGGCCAAATTTGACACCAGGGTCACCATTTGAACAAACTTGGTAGAGGATCATAAGCTTATAGCAAATACAAAATATTAAACATCTGGCTCAAGTAGTTTCAGAGAAGATGTTTTAAGTTTTTCCCTATACAAGTCTATCTAAAACATGTCACCCCTGGGGCGGGGCCAATTGTGACCCCAGGGTCACCATTTGAACAAACTTGGTAAAGGACCATAATCTTATAGTAAATGCAAAAAATTAAACCTCTAGCTCTTGTAGTTTCAGAGAAAAAGATTTTTTTGATTTTTTTCCTATATAAGTCTATGTAAAACTGTGACCCCCGGGCAGGGCCAAATTTGACCCCAAGGTCACCATTTGAACAAACTAAGTACAGGACCATAAAAAAGCTGATGTTACATATAATACAAGAAAGCTCTGTGCCTTGTGGTTTCAGAGAAGAAAGTATTTTACTATATAAGTCTATGAAAAACATGCAAAATCCCAATATACAAACTTTGGACCCCCAGGGCAAGGTCATTTTTGACCGCGGAACTTCTTTGAACAAACTCGATAGTCTAGGCATTGGTGATCATTTTAGAAGAAAAACTGTCGAAATCTGTCCAGCTGTTCTTGAGATTTTTTAAGGTTTCGACCATATATGGTAATGGCGGCCATCTTGGATGTCGTTCTGACCTAATTTTAACAAATCTAAAAAAAAAATTATCTATGGATCATCCACGTGAAGTTTGGTCAAAATTGGCCAAGCGGTTTCTGAGGAGAAGTCGTTTGAAGCAAAAGTTAACGACGACGGACGCAGAATGTGATCCCAATAGATCACCTTGAGCCTTCGGGTCAAGTGATCCAAAAATAGACGAGCATGGCCAACTCAAGTGATTGAGAAATGTTAAAAACAAAAGAGCAAAATCGTGTGTTGGGGATCACTTTGGGCATAAAACAGCACTACAATAGTAGTCTAGACTAGATCTAGGCAATGTATATGAAAGGTGCTCTGGCAGCACCACACATTGGTAACTCAGTTGCGAAGACATTACTCGACATCGAATACAGAACAGAATTTAGACATTGTCAACCTCGGAACTGCCACATGCAATGTTTCTCATTCACAAGCACAACCGACATCGCATCGCATTATGTCATCTGCATAGAAGTACACCAGGAAATCGGCGAAGTCGATTGAAATTATCAACGCAATTGTACAAGAAAATATATACGTATCACGGTATACCGTCTCTTGTATCGCAATATATCGCTGTACATTTTTTGGATGCGATACCCAGCACTAGTAATGACAAGTTAGAAATGGAGCAAATAAAATATCTTATTAATCAACTTTCGAGGTGAGATAAACAGAAGAACAAGGGTAACATTATGAGTAATATATATACGTCCTAGTTGTTATTCTATCTTAAATTATTGATATATAATACACTGCAGACTATCAGCAACGTTCATGCTGATTACCTTTCTAGCTGTTGCTGATGGGACTGGTGAGTCATCCAGCTCAATCACGCTGTCATCCATGTTCAAGTCTCTGAAAATATACCAATTTAAGCTTACATAAATAAATCTATGAATAGCAAGTTTAATACGAAAAACGGATCCAGTCCCAAATGTGTGCCTTCATGATCACTACTTATTATCTACTGAATACTGAAATACCCTTGGATGCCTTACCACATGCTAACTGCTATTGAATTCTGGGATACCAGTGGGTGCCGTAACGCATGCTTATTGCTATCTATTGAATACTGAAATGCTACTGGGGGCCGTAATGCATGCTTATTGCTATCTATTGAATTCTGGGATACCAGTGGGTGCCGTAACGCATGCTTGTTGCTATCTATTGAATACTGAAATGCCACTGGGGGCCGTAATGCATGCTTATTGCTATCTATTGAATTCTGGGATACCAGCGGGTGCCGTAACACATGCTTATTGCTATCTATTGAATACTGAAATGCCACTGGGGGCCGTAATGCATGCTTATTGCTATCTATTGAATTCTGGGATACCAGCGGGTGCCGTAACACATGCTTATAATTGCTATCTATTGAATACTGAAATGCCACTGGGGGGTCGTAATGTATGCTTATTGCTATCTATTGAATTCTTTGATACCAGTGGGTGCCGTAACGCATGCTTATTGCTATCTTTTGAATACTGAAATGCCACTGGGGGCCGTAATGCATGCTTATTGCTATCTATTGAATACTGAAATGCCACTGGGGGCCTAAATGCATGCATACTGCTATCTATTGAATACTAATATGCCATTGGGGGCTAAGAGCTATCTAGTGAAAATTAAATGGCATTGGATTTACATGACTGAAGGTTCGAATCCCACTGGGAGCTCGACTAGTAAGTGAGGAAGTGTCGATTCTTACAGATGGCGGGAGGTGTACACTACTGGTTCTACCCAGTAAAAGTGGGTGGTCTGCCTCCACCACAAAAAAATCGACCATCATATATACCCTTACATGTGCTGAAAATGACAAAAAACACCATACAAACAAACTAACAATGAAATGGCATTAGATGCCTTAACACATGCTTACTGCTATATACTGAATACTGAAATACCAGAATGATTATTGCTTCCCTTACAAAGAAAACTCAACCACAAGAAACCAGTATTATATATTTTAACTGGATGCAGATGATGACAATGCCAGAGTGTAATAAAAGCTCTTAACCTTCTATCAAGAGATAAACTTTTGCTTGAAAACACCATCTTCTTAAAGTAACAACCCACCAAATTAGGGCAAAATTACACTACAAAACCGTTTATCAAAACTCAATCCAGTTGTTCAAGTCATGTAATAATGTATAATATGTGCCAATTAAAAGGACAGGTTTATGCTCCCTTTTTAGAATACCCAGGATTGAATACCTATGCGTAAAATGAATTATGAGTTGGTAACTCTTAATTCGACGTTCAAGTTTTGGGATTTGGTCTGGCTAGGTGAAGCCCTTTATATTGTGCCTATAGAGTTTGGGTTCTCAAAATATGCAAGTTATGCATATACCTTGTTGTCTGTAGGTTGAGAAACGGCATACATATTTGTAAAATTGTGCTGTTGTTGGCGGGGTTAGCTACTTTAAGGATAAGCAAGGGCCCTAAACTGATTTATTATATTTATACTCACATTTTAAACAAGAGGGCAATGACCTTGAAGCTCTACTGATAGGTTTTGATAGCTAGATCAGCATTTCTGTGAAGTTTTATGAATATCTGTCAGGTAGTTTCAGAGGAGTTGTTGCTACAAGTTGTTACTATATAACTCTATGAAAACAAAGATGGCCACTGGCAGTCATGTTTAATGACGATTCAAAATGATTTTCGACAAGGACCAACATCATGTCATGCTCATCATTTTAGAAAAAGTTCCATATCAATATCACTTATAGTTTTCAAGAAGTAGTTGCTACCAATTTTTTTTTTAGTTCTATTTTTAGCCGTGGCGGCCATCTTTAATTTCCGGCCGACCTGGACTTTTGCTAGGATCAATAAGACATCAAGAGCAACATTTCTGCGAAGTGTCATGAAAATCCGTAAAGTAGTTTCAGAGGAGTACTCACTACAAGTTTTTACTATATTACTATGTAAACAAAGATGGTCGCTGGCAGCCATGTTTAACGTTGAATCAACACTATTTTTTGGCAAGGACCAACAACATGTCATACTGATCATTTTAGAAAAAGTCCCATATTAATATCACTTATAGTTTTCAAGAAGTAGTCGCTACAACTTGTTTTTTAAAAATCCATTTTTAGCTTTGATGGCCATCTTGGATTTCAGATGAACGTGAATTTTTGCTAGGATCAACTAGACATCACGGACAACATTCCTGTAATGTTTCATGAATATTCATCCAGTAGTTTCAGAGGAGTAGTCGCCGCAAAAAAAGTTTACAGACAGACAGACGGACACCGCACCATGGCATAAGCTCTGCTAATCTTTGATCAGTAGAGCTAAAAATCTCAATGCGGAGAACCACGTCAATGCTATTACTTATAAGACCTTTCAGAAAATAGGTCTTATAAGAGACGTTTTACTAGATATACACCACACAAGATTTCTACTCTATATGGTACTATTATTGGACGGGACTTGAGTATGGTTCATCAGCATGGTGCCCATGGCTAGTTAAGGAGAAAGTTCCGAAGAAATGTCTTGCTTCGTGCTCTACTGAGAACCTTCCATTTAATCACTAGAGTCTATACGCACTATAGCCGATTTGATTGATGTATATAAATTTCTGCATGGACATTATAAAACTCCACCAGATACACTGTTTACATTATTTGAGGATTCTTTACGAGGACAAACTCTTAAGTTAAGTAGACAATTCAGTTGTACAGCCATCAGAAAGGATTTCTTCAGCAATCGGGTAGTACCACTATGGAATGATCTTACTGATGATCTTGTTACGTCGCCAAGTACTGGTTCTTTTTAAAGCCCTATTAGACCTCTCGATTGACCAAGGACTCACTCAGATACACAACCAACCTACCAGAGACGGTAATATGCTCGACTTAGTCTTCACCAACAACCCTTCACTAGTTAAGACATCTACATCAATCCCTGGTATAAGCGATCATGCAATGGTAGTTACAGATATAGACATCCTTCCACAATACTTAATACAGAAACCCCGTAAGATCTACATCTACTCTAAAGCAGATTGGGATAACATCAAAGCAGACTCAGAAACCATCTCCGATGATATCATCTCCATGTGTACCAACCCTGGAACCACAGTACATGACATCTGGGATAAATTCAAGAATGGCATCTCTAGAACCATAGACAAGAACATCCCCTCAAAGTTCATCAAAAAAAGACTCAGTACAGCAAGAATCTGAAGATATTGTTAAAACCAGACCAGATTTCTAACAACATCTTGAAGAACTGTGCTACACAACTGGCTCCTGGGCTAAGCATGATTTTTCAAACATCCATCAACTCGGGTCAGCTCCCAAAAGACTGGCAAAATGCGTTCCATCGCTCCAGTATTCAAGAAAGGGAACTACACCTCCCTGAGAACTATCGACCTGTATCACTTACCTGTGTTTCATGCAAGCTGCTTGAACACATTATCTGCAGACACACACCTCGAAAACAACAACATACTTACCTCCCTTCAGCATGGCTTCAGATCTGGGTACTCCTGTGAAACCCAACTTCTTGCAACCGTACATGATCTACTGAAGAAACATGACGCTGGCTGCCAAACAGATATGATTATACTAGACTTCTCGAAGGCCTTCGATACTGTCCCCCACGAGAAGCTTCTGGCCAAGATAAAGAATTATGGCATAGACGGACCCCTAAACACCTGGATTCGGAACTTCCTGACCCAGCGGCATATGCAAGCCTTAGTAGAAGGCGAGTACTCGGACCCAGTCACAGTAGACTCCAGCATCCCTCAGGGTACAGTCATGGGGCCTCTACTCTTTCTGTGTTAAATTAACGATCTCCCTGATTCCGTTAAGTCACAGGCGCGTTTATTCGTGGATGACTGCCTCCTCTACAGGGTCATAGGAACCAGAAAGGACCATCTTATACTCCAAGACGACTTGAAGGCGTTAGAAGATTGGGCTCACAACTGGGGCATGCAGTTTAATGCCAAGAAGTGTTACATCATGAGCATTAACTCAAAATCTTCTAATTTCTACTCCCTAAATAATCAGATCCTCCAACAAGTTAAAGAAAGCCCCTACCTCAGAGTAACCATATCCGAAGACCTGAAATGGGATGCGCCCATAACAAAGACCATCAAGAAGGCCAACTCATCCCTCTGGTTCATGAAGCGCAACCTAAAACACTGCCCTAAGTCATGCAGAAGATCAGCATACCTGGCACTGGTGCGATCGATGCTGGAATATAGCACCACTGTCTGGGATTATAAAAAGGACATAAACACGATTGGAAAAGGTCCAACGCCAAGCTGCTAGGTTTGTCTCCTGAGACTACAAGTCACGCGAGGTGGGAAAGGGTCACACGAATGCTGTCCGACCTGAAGCTACTGTCGCTCCAAGACAGAAGGAAGATGAACCGACTCGTCTTCTTCTACAAGGTGGTCGAGGGGCTGGTGCCAGCTTTCAAATGCCAAGACTATCTACTTCCTGAAAGACCTAAGCGCCGTATTAAAGCAAAAGCTTTCAGTGACTTTCAAGCCAATAACATTATACTATAGACAATCAGGTGCTAAATAATTCAAAGTGTTTCAAAACAATTCAGTGCAAGAACGACCAATATAAAAACTCTTTCTTTCCAAAGACAATTATTGATTGGAACCATCTTGAAGACAGTTTCGTATGCACGCCATCATTGGAGAGTCTCAAATCATCATTGGAGAGTCTCAAATTATTGTGTGTGTGTAGTTCTGAGGTTTATAGTCCTTCCACCAACAAACACGACAAGTTTCCCTGCCGCGACGGGCACAATAGAGTCTGGACTGTTCTAGCTGAATGTGTTGGTTGATCTGGAGCTGCTGTGTAGTGTAGTCGTTTCTCTTGTAGATGTGTAGTGTTGTGTCGCTGCTGCTGTGTAGTTGTCGCTGTGGCAGTGAAGTGGTGGTCTGGTGGTCGAGGTGGCCTGCATCCGCTAAGGTGGTTATCTACATCCGCTAGTGTGATGTCCTACAGCCGCTACTGGTCGGGGGTCCTTGTGTTTGGGGCCACACCCATCACAGATGGCCCCTGCGCTGCATGCATTATCAGATGGTTGTATTTGTCATGAATCCCTCTTCTGTTGTCAGACTACGGTCGAATGTAGGCCTCGGCGTCGATCCCTAATTATCACTAACTATATACTTCTGCTGCTACTTCTACTCTGTGTTGGTTGATCTCGGCTCTGGCCCGCGGACTTCTGTCTGACAACTTCCAAGTTCTCTACTTCCATCTGATGATGTGTGCCTTGATAGGGGCGCAGGGGACTTCTTCACTATCAGTCAAATGACACTCAGGCTACTGAACCGAGACAAACCAGTTCAGTAGTACCAGTGTGTGGTGGTCACTATACGCGAATATAGTGCTTCACAACACCAGTAATGTTATATAGGGCTGGCAAGGCGACCCCTATACAAACACCATGAGTGTCATCAGTGACCTCTCCGCGACGTGCACGCTGTGAAGAGCAGGAGAAGAGTCTCAAATTAGCTCTCGTAATGTGCTACTAACAGCAACAGCCTCTCTTCCAATGTGTTTATGCCATAACAGGCCCTACGTCGTAACAGATTCAGAGTTACCTCCCCTGTTGGTTCATGCTATAAATTTTGAAAAACAAACAATGATTGAACTTTACAGTGAAAAAGCAAGGCAATGGCTCACTGACATTTTTATTCAAATATTTTTAAAGTTTACACAGTTAATTTTGCTAAATAAACTCTTATATGTACCTTTTTATCCTAATATTTTGACAATTTCGTGTTCAAAATTCTGACAACAGTCAATCGGATCTGCTTCGGTGTTCTCCGCTTACCCATGAGTCCGAGAAGTTGTGAGCGTCTCGAGTAAATAAAATTATGACAGCTGCCGGATGATCAAACCTATATTTTCGAGTTAGTTTGTAATATATATGTGGTTGGAAAATATCCGATTATGGGTCACTAATATTAAGATTGTTTGAAATTCTTTAATTTCATTTTCTATGGATAAAAATCTTGTAAAAAAATTCACGCGTATGTTTGTCATGTGTATTCGCGAACATATTTGCCAACGTGATTGATATTTTTTCAGTCCGACCGTACTGAAATAAACTAAGGGTGAAAAGTGCGGCCTATATAGGACTATAACATGGAATCCATTGCTCATAGGGCGAGTGCCCTACCAACTGAGCTAATCTGACTGCCGGGTACCCAATACCACTACATTTCTCCACATTTTATCTTAAATTTAAGAGATGACTCATCTCTTTCGATATTTCCAGACCCCATTGCCACTATTCCGCACTCATCGAAATTAGTCAATTACCTCATCACTAATAAAGTAGACCAAGGGTGAAAAACTGAACTCGAACCGGGGGACCCCTCATTACAGCTTGAGTGCTTTTAACTACCATCTGAGCTAACATGGCCGTTGAATACACAATAACACTACATCCCTTTTAGTTCCCTCGCTGAAAGGAATGTTCCATTTGATACTAGGGCCTAATTAAACAAAAAGAATGCATGAGTGTTTTTTTCTCCGGTTACTGTAGGGTGAAGTGACTGCGAGTCGGACACCTTTTGTAAAGAATGATAATTATCGATCTACAGCATGTGCAAAATTTCGGGTTGCTGCGACCTACTTTGGACAAAATAAAGCGTTACAACATGCATATCTTGCTTCTTTCCAAAATGATTGCACATGTATGATGTTTTAGATGCATATAAGGAACATTCTGGTGGTTGTGTTTCACGGTTTGGTGAACATATCCTGCTAGAAAGGAGCAATATACACATGTATGCCATAGTCGAGATATATTTTTTTAAGGGGGGAATTTTTCACAGGAAAAGGGGGAAAATTATATACATTAAGGGGAGGGGAATGGCGCCGAATTTCGGCCCCGAAAATGGCTAAACGAGTGCCCTGTCAATAGTCACAACTTTCTGTTTGTGGACATGTAATGTGCATTCAAGGGCGTAGCTGGGTGAATGAGTTTTAAAATAAGTTAAATAATTAACATGTGACCTAGGCCAAAATGAATTCAGTTAACATGTAGGGTAAAGTCATCTTTAGTCAGACTTGATATTGAGTCGGATGATTTTGCCCGATTTGGTACTGTTTTTACGTTGCCACAAACGCACATGAAGTGCAAACAATAGAAACAGGGAACCAGTTTGATGTTCATTGTAACCACTGGAACCCAGCAAGAACTTGATTCACAACATTACTGGTTTCCAGTATGATTGCAAAGGAGGTATATGAAAACCTGTTTTTCCTTGATATTGAGTCCGACATAGTGTCCGGCTTACAATCGTGAGCTTGAATACCGTCATGTAGTTTCATTATGTGTCACATGTTCGATGAAATTAACATAAAAATTAAAAGAAAAAAGAATGATCATCCATTAATTTTGTACCATCAAATAATCCAACAAATTGACCCATTCTTCTATATTCTCACAAAAACACAGTGTCCGACTCGTGATCAAAATCGCCCGACTCCATATCATTCATTGGGTAGGGTACTGTTTTGTCTTGTAATGTGCTGTTTCTAAAGGCAAAACACGTGTAAACAAGTGGAACATTCCCGGGAGATGATGTCATATATCTATGCCATTCTTTACATAGGGTGTCCGTCTCACGATCACTTAACCCTATAATCATATGAACAGTATTACGAGTATACATATTTAAGCTTAAATTCACGAAATTCAACCACAGACCATAGGAACAACTGCCCCTTAGAATCCATCTCACTCTTGACTTCCACTGGACCTTGACAGCTATGTGTTTAATAAATTCAGTACTAAACAGGCACTCATGGGAGAATCTCAATTTGTTATTCCTGTAGTAAAGGAACATAATTTCTTATCAATACATCATACATGTCTAATCAATTTTGTTGTTTAAAGCCACAAACATCTTTCTTTGTGATTACTTTGTTCTATCAGTAATGGGTGACAGTGACGGTCACTCTGTGTCACCCACAACTGATAGTTCTAAGAAAGTACATCCGAACCTGACACACTGTCCAGATTTCCCAATAATAAAATATTAACCCCATGAAGCGGTACTTCTTTTTTTGTACCACTATTGAATTCCGTCAAACAATCTTATGTTTTAGTTAGTAAATATTCAATAATGGTTGGTCACAATGGTGTGTTCTGTTTGTCAACGTAATTAGTTTGTGTTTTATAGGCTAAAAGTTACGGATATTATCCCATTAAAGGGAATTGACCTGTGTGAAGAAAACGTGGGTATTTTGCGATGGCACGCCGTCGAATTCGTTCTAGTTTATGATTAATAAACATTATTTGTTTCACTTTCAGTGCATACCTGCTGATGCTATTTGGAAGACTGTTAAGGAAATTCAAACTTGGGGCACTCTCTCAGCTGGCGCAGCATACACCACATAGATTAAGCATGTCTACTCGGCAAAAAAGGGCTCCAGATATTGTCAAGTCTCTAAATGATAAAAGGGAATACAGGTAAGTCTGACTTGTCAAGCTTACGAGACATCTGAGTATGATCGGGTCACCAGGCACCTGCATGAAACTCCATACTCGTTATTTCCATATTTTCTAGACTTGGATCTGTGAGTTGAAACAAGATGTCACCATAATTATTACACCAGAATAGTGCTGTTTCATACATGTATGTCAGTTGATTCAGATGGTAATCTGTATTGTGTTATTTTTGGGATAAAGTAATTTTAGGTATGAATACAAGTCAGTTGTAAATGTGCCTTTGGTATTTATTAAATACACAATATGTTTATATTTCGGAATATTGCAAAAATTATCCGTTTTAGACCCCCTTATATAAGGTTATCAGTTATCGCTACATCCTCTGTATCTACTAGCAGTGTAGTAGGCAGAAATTCAAGACTGATGTTCAATTATGCAAACAGGGTGTGCAAAATAATTTGCTAATACATGCTAAGAGCCGGAAAGTGGGTGTCTCTGGTGCAATTTATTTTTACAGGTAAGGGTGAAAAAGGTACATCTTAGATCATCTTTCTTTTATAAATGTATACAAAACATAATCATATTGAGAAAGTAATAGTTTGGAAGTGTTATTAAGCAAAAAAAGATAATATTTTTTACCCCGGCCACTCACTCCACCAAATATTTTCTTCTCTTTTTTCAAAAACAGCCGTGCAAAAACCAGCTGCATGGTTGGGTGGCTAATACACTACCTACTAATGACCTTGGTAGCTTGTTGGACAAGGCTGCAGTCCTCTGCACAGTGCTCCTTGGCTTCATCCTTCTTCTCATCTCCTTCTGAGGTTGCAGATCCAATATGTGTTAATATGTCATACAAGCCCATTCATTTCATTTATTCCTCGAAGATTTCCTTATATTTTGTTATGATTAATTTTTGCTGATACATTATCATCATGTTTTCAGGTTGATATCTCTGCAGAATGGTTTACGGGCTTTACTGATCTCTGACCTGGATGGGTGTGATCAGTCGGCTATGGAGGAGGAGACGCAGTCGGACAGCGAGTCTGACAGCGAGTCGGAGGCTTCATCTGGTTCTGAGGGTGAGTGTGTCATTAATGTACCATTCTAGCTACCGGTAAATACAGTTGAGCTTCATTATGTACATTAAGTTAATAATTAGGGCTATTCCATTAATACATAGATGGGACCTCAGGAAGGCACTTTTCAAATTGAACACCCACCCATAGATGTAAAATTGAGTGTTTGCAAATTTGCAAAGAACATAAATGGAGGTGGCCATCTTGGAATGATGATGTCATCGTGCCTTTTACCATATATGGCATATTGACAAAATACATTTGAAAGCAAAGAAAATCACTGCAGATTGAATAAAAATAAATATACACATGTTAAATGTATATTTTTCATTTGCAGTGATTTTCTTTGCTTTGGAAGACATTTTGTCAATATGTCATTATCTCCTTTATTTTTCTTGGCATTTTGATAATTCTTTTAGCTTTTTTGAAGTTGTTCAGAGCCCTTTACAAGAAACCTTGTTTGAAATGTTGGACAATAGTGCATCAACCCCTTTAAATTAAATTGAATGAGATTGAAATTGTGAGATAAAAGACTGTTCCACACAACGATATATAGACTTCAATGTATTTCACAGATGATGGTGACCATGATATGATGGAGGACGTGGAACATGACACACAAGATAAACAAACAGGAGAAAAGAAGGTTTGTACCAAAGTTCGACTCTTCAGTCTTGGCATATTATTTAAAGGGGGTAGCAACAGTTTAATGGCTTAATGTTTAATGATCAGCAGCCTTCTTTGAAAAAATTGAATTGTTGTTTTAACAGCTCATTGACACATTATCTGTGTGGATATTTGGAGTTGCACTAAAGAGAGGAGAAGAAAAAGTAGGAGTCAGGGGACCGAGTCATTCTCTTAAGTCTATTTTGTGGAGATATTGTTACATTCATTTCCTTTTTTTAGCTTTAAAATTCTTAAAAATGTCTGATGGTAAATATTTTGTTGTTTGCATCATTTATGAAATTAAATTCCCCATAAAAAGTTAAACTTTTACAGTATACAGTTGAATATG
The DNA here is from genome assembly GCA_037043455.1 of Cyrtodaria siliqua. NCBI lineage: Eukaryota > Metazoa > Mollusca > Bivalvia > Adapedonta > Hiatellidae > Cyrtodaria > Cyrtodaria siliqua. Next base: position 39,916 of record JAWPHD010005656.1, on the reverse strand, counting down.
TAAGGTTTGAAATTAGCACTAGTCAGGTAGTCCGAGGCTAGTAAAAATTCTGCCAGGCTACCAAATGTTTGTGTCTGGGTAATCGGATGAGCTAGTAAAAAATGTGTTCACATAAGAAATAAATTATCAGTCTATAAGGTGTGTTGTGACAGCACTTTCTAACATAAACTTTTAAAAACCTGACATTGCCATAGTAATGTCTCATGAAGCACATTATTAAAAATTGCCTCAGTAATCAAAATGAGAGTTTTCCGTATATATTTTTAGCAAAGTCTTGATCGAGATGCTTTTTTTCCATTCCAGACTCTATTGTACATATGCTTTTTTTCCATTCCAGACTCTATTGTACCTAAGCTTTTATTCCAGACTCTATTGTACCTATGCTTTTTTTTCCATTCCAGACTCTAATGTACCTATGCTTTTTTTCCATTCCAGACTCTATTGTAACTATGCTTTTGGGACGTCCTATTGTTTAAAAGGTGGAGGGACTATAAACCTTAGAACTACACACACACACTGGAGATGATTTTATGTGCTTGGATAACCTTGTATACATAAGAAGTGTGGAGATATCTTCAAAATGCATTTAAAACTCATGAAAAGAAACCGAAAATTTAAATCAAATAGACTTTTGTGTTGAATATTATTTTTTTCTAGTAAATTTTGAGCATGACTAGTAATTTATCCAACTTCTGGACTGGTGGTCTAGTAAACTAAAAATGTAAATTTCTAGCCCTGGTATGTCTGCCATTTCAGTCTGCTGCGAGTCTGTGTGTGGGTGTGGGAAGTTTCAGTGATCCTGATGACATCCCAGGATTTGCACATTTCTTGGAGCATAGTAAGTATACCCATTACCTTGTTTGTAGACAATGTAATATCATATCCAAACAACATGTCAGTCAATAAACAAAATATTTGTTTTAATTGAAAAATAATTTTTTTTTGAGTGTAACTAACTTGTACACTAGCAGGGGTGTAAACATTTGGAAAAATCCACTCGCCCTGCAGGACTAGTGGAAGCAAAAAGCTACTCGCCCTTACCAATATACCACTCGCCCTTCAGCATATAACCTGAACAATATTTTCACCACTATAGTAAGCTACAATAAGTACATTTGTGTACTCACAGACACTAGTAGCTGCCAGGCAGTATGTGGATATTTTATTGTTAGGCTAAATGAAATTATACCTGAGTTTACTGTAACCCGACCGACCCTCTAAAAACACCCCCGACTCCATTTTATTTTATTGGAAAAAAAAAAAAGTTAAAAAAAATATATTTATATATATATTTTCTTTTTTTTTGTAAAAATAATTATGTTCACACGATCACGGCCGACTCATGTGCTCATTGTCCTGCTGTTGGAACTGACCCTCTTCCGGACATGCAAAAAATAAATTAAACTGTTTTACCCCTTTGCAATAATTGCAAGTGATTGGGAAAAGAGCCAGTTGTTGCCATGCCTTTTAGGAAACAATAACACATACACAATTTCATATTGTTGTCTATTGTAGTTTTTAAAATACTACATTTTCCCATTCATTAAAGCTTATTGCCACCTTAAATGTAACTTCGCCAAAAAATAAAATATAAAAATGAAATGAAATAAAATGCCTACCTACCTACCCTATTTTTTTCAGCAATGTTACAGTAAACACAGGTATAATTTTATTTGGCCTTATTCAAATAAAGAAAGCGCCATATTATCAAACAACACATTTAATATTATGGTCTGCAACCTGCCCTCGTACACTGTCACAGGCAACTGTCATTAAGATTTATTCCCTTCCACGCAGACATTCGTCGGGGAGTGGGCAAAAAAAATAAGCGCGGAGAATTAACTTCTACAACAACAACAACAATATTCTTCTGAACTGCTCACCAGTATTTTGTCTCCATTGGACCAATTATAGACGCCAGAACTAATTAATAGCGGTTGGGAACTACGCTTGTTGTTCAGCCATACCCATTTTGATTCGCCGACAATCGGGCCGAATCCGCTTGCAGTCGCTGATGCAGACTTTCCGAACAGCGACCTGATGTCTGTTTGTTTACCCGCCATGTTTACGGTGTCGATATAAAAAATGCGATATATTGCATCACACTCCAATTGATTTTAGCATGAATTGAATCACGTCTATATGACGCTTGGGTTACCTGGTAACAAACAAACACCTGTTAATCTGGGTCCTGCAAACAACAATACGGGACAAAATTACGCGTCGGAAATGATCCAGATTTGAAATCTTGCAACATCGTGTTTGAACGATAGTTTAACTTACTTTTTATAGTGCAAAAAGTGACTCGCCCTGTCGGACGACCAGACGCCAAATGTTACTCGTCCACAGGCAGCTTGCACTCGCCAACTCGAGCGGGCGAGTGGTATTTTACACCCCTGACTAGCCATAAAATAGTAACACATTTATTAAATGCAATGCACTATAGTTATGACTGTCGGTCGGTTGGTCGGTCCGTCCACAAGTTTATGCTCTATAATTAGTCAAGTGAAACTGCCCAAACATAATTATACAACCATTCAATGAAGTGCAGAGCACATGTCTATCATCCATACTTACACATTTATGGCACGTTTATGGAAAATCCTACACTGTTCACTGCCAATAGATTTTGAAGTGCCCACCTGGTATGTTTTCAAGTTTTGCCAGAGAAGCCATGTTTACGGGTTACTTGTTTTGTATTGTGTCATTTCAAACCGTTATGAACACTGAGCAGTAGTGCAAACTCGGCCACTGCCACTATTCTTCGGTATCATGCCTCATGTATATTGATGAATGGAGTTGTTAGCTGGAAGGCAGTTGCGCAGAAAATAGTGCGCTGTTACTTAGCTGCCAGTAGCCACAAATGGTGATGTATGATTTGCTTTGCATGTTTGTAAATGTTTGTACAAGTTTTATCACTGCTTTCATGTAAATAAGCTAAAGATGGAACAATCAGCTAGATGACAAAAACTTTGATGATAGATGACAAAACTTTGATGATAAGTTTGATTTTGAATGCAAATTCGTTTTGGCATCATGCTAGGATGACGTTACCAATATGGTGACCTTCTAGATACATTCGAGTTATGCTTCAAAGAAGTAAACGAGATGTTGCGAATGGAACACTGAGGTGACATCACACTGTTATGATTTCGCATGCTGTTCTGGTGTTGCCTAATGACTTGTATCCTATTTACAGTGGTGTTCATGGGCAGTAAGAAGTACCCAGATGAGAATGATTTTGACGACTATCTGGGGCGACATGGAGGAGAATCCAATGCCTGGACAGATCATGAGAGGGTATGTAAATCTTGCACAATGTCATTCATAGACATTCGTGATGATATTACAGTTAAAGTGAAATATCACGTTGAAACATACATCGACACTAGATTTATATTAGGCAGTGTAATTATTTTTTCATTAAAAAAGCCCCAGGATATAACTTAACTAGAGCAAGTTGATGGCATGCCATCGCATATCCCCATGCTTTTTAATTAGTGGCATGTATTCACACATGAGTCAGTGATAAAACTGAAAGTTTAAAGTCTGTATTATAAACAGAGAAGCACGATAAAACAGAAGTAGGATAAACAAACATCAGACAGAGACTTAGTTCTAAATTGTGTCTTCTCCTCAACACCACCCATCATGACCCTTGGGCATTTTTTTAGTGTCAGTGCACTCTGCTGCAATGACATTCAGTTTGATATTCAACATGACCCTATGTAGAATTATTTTTTGACCGTGCCTACTCCGCCAAGTCCCGCCCTTGGACATAACCCAAAGTGCACACATAAAAAACAACGTTATATGTATAAACACTTGAGGCAATGACATTACATACAAAATTGCACACTCTTACAATTAAGCATGTTGGAGTAATCATACTTTTTATGTAACACCACTCACACGTCTCTATCCCTGCCCCCATTCCAATCATATACCAAAGTTTCAAGTTCATACCTCTTACAGGGCAGGAGAGTATTATAGGGTTTTCTGTAATATGAATTGAATTTTGCGATGGTATATCAGTTATTTAATGGTTGCAAATTTTGTTTAATGGTGACGTGTTAGCAGAGCCGTTAAACACGATTAATGGGGACGTGTTAGCAGAGCCGTTAAACACGATTTGCAAACATTATATGGCTGATATACCATCGCAAAAGTCAGAATTTCAATACTGGTTAACATGTTTCTAATGCATTTCATTGTTTTTGACAATTTTACTCACAAACGCATTGAAGTAAAACGTATCATCTTTTTTATGGTTGAACATCACAAGACTGGATTTGCGACAGGTTATGCACTATTTAATAGTCGCAAATGTTTCAACGTCAACCAGTCGGATTATAGGATGTGTCAATTGCCGACAGACTCACAGACGCACTGACGGACTGGATAACATTATCATTGACTTTTTTTTTATATATTTATCTTTATACATTAAGCCATATTTGTTATTTAATAAAATATAAAATGTCTGTTTATAAGTTGGAATTTATCAACAAATTATGTTAACAAATTATATTTAAGTAATATTTTAGTAGGATCTAGTATTAACTACATTGTATTATATGATATTTCAAGTAGTTTGTTTAGTTTTAAAATTTCTTTTATTTCAGACCTGTTTCTATTTTGACATTGAGAGGAACTATTTCCAGAAGGCCCTGGACCGATGGGCCCAGTTCTTTGTGGGCCCTCTTCTCCTACAGGATAGTGTAGACAGGGAGATTGAGGCTGTCGATAGTGGTAAGGGTATAAATAGAATTGGATATCTCAATATTCAAATACGAATACAGCTTGGCGGACATTGAAATAGAAAAAAATTACGAAAAATAAATTCACCATTACTTTATCTCATTTTGTTTATATCATAAACATGTATGTGACACAGAAGTCATATAATTATGTAGTATTTCTGATCTAGGAATCCTATTGCTTTTGGAGTCAGTACATTGAAGATCAAGGTAGCCATGATCTTGTAATTATATGGCTTAAATATTATATTTGTACTGAATTGGGTTTTACGGCTCTGAACACAATTTAGGTTATATGGTGCCAAGGCAGATATGAACTTTCTGAATCTTAAGTTTCATTTACTTCAAGTTAAAAACATTAGGCAACATTTACAACCCAATTAGGCCAGAGTTTGTTTGTTTTTTCGGTTCTCAGATTGTTTTCATAAAAAGTTCATAAAAAGTTCCAAAGGATGAGGAAGGAAAAAAGGGAGTGAAAAATCTGAAACTTTTAAGTGTATCAGGGCTCCGGAAATATGGTTGCCCGACACCCCGGGCAAGTGGATTTTGTGTGCGGGCAGGTGACCTTCGTAAGTCTGGTTGTCCGTCACTTGCCCGATGGACGTTTCAATATTAGATAAAAAATCAAGGGGGAATTTTTCTTTTATTGTAAAGTGTGCCGATAATGGCGTAGGAATTAACCACCCGTTGCTTTCGCCGCGAGCAATTACTGATATGTGTCATAAAACTGGCCTGTGTTGTTTGTGATTGATCCCTCCTACTTGACAGTTTATCAGAATCTGATTGGCCAAGGAAAGTTTAAGATGCCTATCTTCACTTGAAGATGCGCAGTGTTTAGAATTTGTAAACCCTGATAATAATTTCAAACACAGAAAAAATGAGCTTTCTGATCCATCTACGTGTAGTCTATAATGAAAGTGAAGGTAGAAAAAAAACTTCTCTTTGACCTAATGCATCTGTCTTCATTTTTGAGTCGCCATGCCATGGCTCTTTGGAATCCTGTATATATGTTTATAGTGCAATTTCTGAATAGGGAGTTTTTAAAACAGGTGAGGAGCTTTACCGCTTTCGAGAATGTAGTCCCCTTTAACTGCCTCAAATACAACTTAATTTGATAAGGTGACAGACATGAACGTTATGTATACCGAGTAATATAACTACTGATTGTGAAATAATGAACTAATTGTAATTGTATACAGTATAAACGTGTCTTTTTTGTAGGTTTACCGAAATATTATGCACATTAATGCACAAAAAATTGGATTGGGAGCTTTACGCACTTCGAGAATGTAGTTCCTTTAACTGCCTCAAGTATAACTTAATTTCATAAGGTGACTGACATGAACGTTATATATACCGAATAATATAACTACTGATTGTGAATAATTTTCATTGTATATAGTATCAGGGCTTCCACTAAGGTTCAAATGTAGGAAGTTCGAACTTCCTGTGTATCAAATTTGGAAGTTCATGGGAAAATTTAGGAAGTTCCAGTGTTTGGGCATGGCATTCATAGTCTTTGAGTCAGTGAATCCACGTGGTAGTGAGGGAAACAACACATCTAAATTGTTAAAAAGAAAAAATGGATAATTATAATCATCTATATGTTTATAAAAGAAAATATTTGATGACCTCATTATATAAACGGTTTCAAACTAAAAATACTTAATTTCCCTTTGCGTGCCATACCCCACCCACACGTTTTATACAGTAAATTACATTTTGCAAACAGTTTTCAATTTATCAGTCCAGGAAAGCTTTTAAATTTGCATACATTAATGAAAGGTATGTAAAACTGTCAAGTGTAGGAATAAATGTAACAGATTCTTTAATTTATTATCAAAGCAATCGATCGTTTTTGCAAGTGATTATTTCACTTCCGTGTTTAGTCTCCATTTGCGAAGAGTTCTCTCCCCTAGGTTAGAGATTATTAAATATTGTTTGTCGTACTTCGTTTCTATTTGTAACTTTGATAAATACATAGAAAAATGACAAAGATATAAAAGAAATAGCCTTAAAAGTATAATCTGTTTGTGTAAGGAGTTTCAACTTTGTGGTTAATAAATATAAATTAAGCAATTTGGCGTTCATTTTGTGAAATGCGTGGCTAGGCCAATTATCTAATTAACACGCTCTCCTCTCACCGGTCATGCGTGTGACCCTTGATAAAAACTGGACAAAACCGGATTTACCTGTCAATTACAGGCTCCACTGAGTTTTAATTGCTTTACAACTTGTTACGTCGGCAGTCTCAAATGAAATTAGATTAGATGGGCGGGGCTATAATCGGTAATTTACAGATTATGGGACGTCCGTAGTAAACGATCGCGGCGTACTTTGAAGTTTTTGGAAGTACACTGTACGCCTTTGATGTTAATTTTCGCCGTACAACTACGATTTTTGGACGTAATTTACGGCCGTACGCCCATTAACGGAAGCCCTGTAGTATATACGTGTCTTTTTCGAAAAAGGAACTGAAATACTATGCGCAATAATACATGCATATATATTTCATGAATGGAATCAATATCGTAGTTACCCGGATGTGCCGCTCATGACATGTGTGACCTAGATAACAAATTGGGAACTAAATGTCCGTAAATATTGTAGTTATTGTGTCTAGTACTTTGAGAAATAGTATGGCATCTGCTACAAATAAATACACAAGTTGATGAAAAGAATTTGTCAAGAAGTGCTCAGTTCTCTACTACCAAGAACTGCTAATCACAAACTCCTGATTGAGACAGGACGATGGACAAATACACCACATGCAGACAGAAAATGTACACTATGCCCACTAAACGACATTGGTGACGAATTTCATTATTTGCTTATTTGTCCTTTTTTCATAGAAAAGAGAACACAATTTAAACCTAGATATTATTTCACTTACCCAAATATACGTAAATTTAAAGAGCTACTCAGTAGTGAATACAGACCTCTACTGCAAAGACTGAGCATATTTGTTAATATTGTAATAAAACATTTCAAGTAATCAAACAATATGTATATGTTATCCTGTAGCATTTTTCCTAATGCAAAATCTATTTTAAAATAAGAGTAATAATGATAATTGTATCGACCTATATAATATATGCATAAATTTCTGTATTTCGCAGAATATAATTATTCCATGTAAGTGAGTCACCACTGTTGCGTTTGTAAAAATAGTATATCATATACCTAATATCACCACTGAATGCAAACCCAAATAAACATGTCCCCATTGATAAATAAACTATGTACAATCATGTAGCACGTGCTTATCTGTAAGACACCAAAGTATATCTTGCCGAATTCGTGCTTCTGTCAAAAATGTCTATGTCACTGGCCAATGAGGTGAAAGAATATGCACTCCCATGACAAAGTATGCCTACTGATACAAACGCAACAAGGTGTATCTCAATTAATGATCATTGATGTGTGCCCGTAAATTATTATTATTTTTTATTATTATTATTATTATTATTATTATATAGAAATACCGCCCCCCCCATTATTATTATTATATTATTATATTATTGTTACTATTATTATTTTTATTGAGTCGCCATGCCTGACTCTTTAGAGTCGTGTATACCGCAATTTCTGAATGAGTTTTTGGTTGAGGAGCTTTACGCATTTCGAGAATGTAGTCCCCTTTAACTGCCTCAAATACAACTTAATTTGATAAGGTGACTGACATGAACGTTATGTATACCGAGTAATATAGCTACTGATTGTGAAATAATGAAATAATTGTATTGTATACAGTATAAACGTGTCTTTTTTGTAGATGTGCCGAAATATTATGCGCATTAATACACCAGTTTTTGGACGAGGAGCTTTACGCACTTCGAGAATGTAGTTCCTTTAACTGCCTCAAGTATAACTTAATTTCATAAGGTGACTGACATGAACGTTATATATACCGAATAATATAACTACTGATTGTGAATAATTGTCATTGTATACAGTATATACGTGTCTTTTTGTAAATGTACTGAAATACTATGCGCAAAATTACTCGCATAAATATGTTATGAATGGGAAGTTTCAATAGCGTAGTTACCCGGATGTCGAACATCTCATTAATATTAATTCATTTCATTCGATAGTGCAGCAGAAACTCAATAATTATCCATTAATTCAGAACCATTAATTTGAAAATGTACAATCATTGACGAAAAATAAGCAGTCAATTAATACATTTCCGCCCCAATTTCTAAACCAGTAAGCTAAACATGCCGCTCATACGTGGCCTACAGCGTGACCTAGATAATGAGCTTTCCCGTCAAATTGGGAACTAAATGTCCGTAAATATTGTAGTTAGTGTGCCTAGTACTTTGAGAAATAGTATGGCATCTACTACAAATGAATACACAAGTTGATGAAAAGAATTTGTCAAGAAGTGCTCAGTTCTCTACTACCAAGGTAAACAAATCAGATAGTTTAAAGGGACACACGGCAATCTTTTCAGTCATTTTGTCACAACTTTGAGATCGACAATTATTGACATAAAACTACATTATCCTGCTATTAGGGTTGTGTTTTCTTTCCTCTTTGATAAAATAAAACCTGATTAAAAACTTGGCTCCAGTTTCACCAAGTCAGCTCTGATTATTATCGTTTGGCAAAAAGTGCTAGTACTCTCCTTTGCATCGGTTATAAATTACTATGTAATATTCTATTCTAACTTATTTGAAACAAAATAGTAAATACGTCCACTGACTAGGAGCATAAAGTGGTAGCAAAAAGAAAAATATAGTCAGGAGGTTATGAGTTTGATTACTACATGTATATGTAACAAATGTGTGGTATAAAAGCGAATAAAGACTAATTTCCAATAAGAAAAAAATATTGGACCTTTCCATTTTAAATCAGGGCCTGTCCATTTTCAGAAGCAACAAGCCCTGGGCCTGTCTCTTAAAATAATTGCCTGTGAGCACTGACATACACTCGAAAACCAAAACCGACGCGGTTGCAAAAAATAATTCCGTCCCAAGCATTTTTCAGTACAAAAAAAATCTCATGTTCTAAGCATCAACATTTCATTTAATATGCCACACCTGTAAAATTTTATATAACCTTTAACCTCACCAAGAAGACAGACACTGTTCAATCTTGGCGACTCACAGGACCTTCAGTCCTTTGATTTTTTATCTGCCTGCCCTTTTGTAATTTCTGCACTAGGAGCATCATTTATTTCTTAATTCCACAGGGTCTACCAATATCAGATATTACCGTATTGGTATAAGGTTTGTCTAATTCCCTACCTCATGTTCATCAGTGATGCTTATCCTTGGGTATACCCGCCGACAACCCTCTTGAAATCTTCCCCTCTACCACCGGTGGAGGAAAACATTGATATGTGCATAATGGTAACAACCTGTAACTCTGATCCTTCCTAATTTAAGGCATTAATTTTACAATGAAATCATCTCAACATTTTGACAATAAAAAACAATAAGTATTCAACTTAGCGCGCGTCCTCAAAAAAAGTCATGTTGACATAACTTAATTTTAGGGCAAGCGACTTTTGAATTTGGCTCAAGTGATATTTTTGGCAGGGCAATTGGATTTTCAAAATATTTCCAGAGCCCAGTGTATCTTGAAATGCTTTTAGTTACATCTTAAAACATAAAATTGACATTATAAAACTGATACAAAGACAAAATACTCATACCAGATACTTTTTTTACCAATTTGTTTGTGCTTTTGTAAAAATAAATTGGATTTTATATTTTTTTATTTTTACAAAAAGTAGGGTCGGAGTGTCTGGGAATCGTAAAATAAAAAAACTCTGGCCTAACGATCATGCAAGGGTTAGGCTGTGGTGTCAATTCTTGGCCTCTTGACTGCCCCAGAAAAGAACCACATGGGGCAACACGGGACCACACGAAGCCTTAAACTATTATAACTGTACTATTTTATTTTATAGAGTTTCAGGAGCGTATTCCAAGTGACATTGACCGCCTTAACCAGCTGATGGCAACCACGGCAAAGAACGGCAACCCAATGTCAAAGTTTCTAATGGGTGAATATAATATTGTATTATATAATTATTATATTATATAATCTGATATTACGAACATTGGCTGAGCCCATGTGTTTTTATATAGTGAAATAACATATTATGGATTGAAAGGATATCTTGTGACCTTGCAGTGTTTTGTGTTGTTTTTTTGTGTGGGGTGGGGTTGCTGTTTATGTAGCCATTATTGGGTCATATTCCCAAAGCCAAAATATATCTTTCTTTCTCAATTTTGAGACAAAAATTACCAAATGAAAGAGAAAAAAAAAATGTAGCGAAAGTGTGACAAGTATTGAGTACGAAACACTTTTGAATGCCTCTGTTGACCTTGGTGTACTGTAAACATTATTAAATACTCACAAAGATACAACGATAAAACAAATGTTTTACTGTGTTTTTTCCCCAATTTTATGGAAAATTGTGCTAAAATTCCAAATTGTGACCATATGGGTTATGCTCCCGAAATATAGATGAAAAAAACACTGCCTTGGTGCAATAATTGGCGGAAAAAAAAAGAAAATTGTAAGTTAGTTTATTGCACTTAATGAGTTATTGCCCCACAATCATCTTTTGAAAGAAAGCACATTTATTTATTTTTTCCAAATTCAAAGCGTTTCAATTTGGAGGGAAAATGCCTGTATTTAAAGGGGTTGATGCACTATTTTCAAACAAGGTTTATTTAAAAGGGCTCTGAAAAACATGAAGAAAGCTGCCAGAACGAATTATCAAAATACCATGAAAGATAAAGGAGATATGACCTATTGAACATTTGCATAGAAACATAAAGGGAGGCAGCCATCTTGGAACGATGACATCATCGCACCTTTTTACCATATGGCATATTGACAAAATATATTTTAAAGCATAGAAAATCACAGCAAATGAAAAATAAGAATACAATGTATACATTTTACATTTGTATATTTATTTTTAATCAGTTTGCAGTGATTTATTTTGACTTTAAAAAAAAAAAAAATTCAATATGCATATATGGATAAAAAGACGCTCTGATGTCATCGTTCAAGATGACTGCCTCCATTGATGTTTCTTAGCACATTTTCAATAGGTCATATCTCCTTTATTTTTCATCGTATTTGGATAAATTTTTTCAGATTTCTTCAAGTTTTTCAGAGCCCTTTGAAATATATTTGTTTGAAAATAGTGCATCAACCCTTTGATCTGTTAGAAATATGGGAATTAAATAATGCAATTTTAGTTTCAGAAAAAAATGGTTAGCATAATTATGTATTTAGGTCAGCCATTGATATGAAATATTGAAAGATAGACACAACACAACTGAAATACTCAATTTTGGAATATTTAAATCCACAAATCCATGACATAAATGTTGTTCAGATGTAAAAGTGATGTTTGTATGTAATCTTTTTATACCTTTGTAATTTTACAGGAAATGCCGACACATTAAAGAAAATTCCTGCGGAGAAAGGTGTTGACGTATATGGTAGACTTCGAGATTTCTTCAACCGGAACTACACGGCACAGTACATGACTCTAGCCGTACATTCAAAACGTATTTATATATATATTTTGTAATTGAGCACATATTTTATTTTATGATTTAATACATGAAGTCAGCAAACTGATGAAGCATGGATCAACCATTAATTCAATATTCATCAAGTCACACACACTTTATCTTTATACCCACACTTTCACAAAATGAAGTAGGGGCTATATAGAAATCACGCTGTCCTTAATGTCAACGATAGTGGGTAGCTATACATAGCAGTCACTTTTCCGGCGGCGGCGGCCACATTTTAAATCAACTATATCTCAACAACTGCTGCTCGATATTTTTTTTGAAACTTTCTCAGATGCTGTATTGGGTCAAGGGACATCCCGTAATGCCAAAATTACCAAGGTCATATTTTGCGTTATTTTCCCAAAACTTAACCTTGGTTAGGTAACTTAACCTTGGTTAGGTAACTTAACCTCAGTTATCTTTATGTGATTGCCTCACTCTATGTCTTTGATACTTGGTCATAATGTATTGTTGGCATTAGTGGACCTCGCTGAATGACAAAATATACCAAGGTAAAGGTCATGTTTTGCATTATTTACCCTAAACATCAGACTGAGTTTGGTTAGGTAAGTTAACCTCGGTTAACTTCTTGTGATAACTTTAATTTCTTTGTTTGATACTTGGTCATATGTATTGTTGACATTGGTGGACATCGCCGAACGACAAAAAATACCAAGGTCAAGGTCATACTTTGCATTATTTCCCCAAAACTATGCCCTGCTTAAACCACTTAACTACAGTAACTTAACTTCTTATGATTACCTCGTTTTTATTTGTTTGATACTTGGTCATATGAAGTGTTGTCTTTGGTGGACATCATTTAAGCACAAATTTAATAAAACATTTCATATGCCATTTGCCGCGGTGGGCGGGCAGGACACCCTCAGACCGAGGTCTTGTTATTACTAGCATTCTGATGACCTTATGTCCCTCTACATCATTCATTGTTGATTGCCTAATTTTTTATTACAGAATTATTGCCCGTTGTTTGACTTAGAATTTAAGCGGGTGTATTGATCACCTTCAGTGATAGTTCTAGTTTAACTTGAAACATGTTTTAGGTATGAAGCCAGTTGTAAAAGTGGCTTTTGGAGTTTGTATATGTTGACAGTACTCCTTCTGGAGGCATGTTCTCATTATGTATGGTCTGGACAAGAATAGGAACACGACTATCCAGGCAGAGGTGTATAATTCCCCTGATGTCATGTCCATTTGTTCATGCTCATTAAAATGGATTATCATTGTAAAATAGCACTTGGGACACCATACACATATGGGGGATTTTTCACTGGTGCTTTATGACAATATTACCCTGGCCGATCCAGGCACAGGGATGGAATTAGCCCGATGTCATGTTCATTTTGTCATGCTCATTTAATATTGATCATCATCATACAATATCAATTACAGGACACCTTAAACGTATTATAGATTTTTCCACTGATTTACAAGAACAAGGATTTTATGCAGCTCTCACCATGAATATTTCTGTCTTTTAGATAACTTGGACACCTTAGAGACCTGGGTGAGAGAAAGTTTCAGCGACATACATAATAAGTAAGTCATTATATTTTTAATGCACAAAACACTTCAGCAGTTCTTTTTTCCGATAAAAGGACAGATTCTTCACAGAACGCCCAGTGTAAAAGTGTCGTTAAATACCGTTAACAGAAATGTTTAGACTGTTTTGCCTAGAAGCAATATTCATACTAAATATTAAACCCATATATCTAATCTGGTAGCCATTTGTATGTTTTCGACTTAATACTAATCCAGAAATTATCTCTCAAATACTTTGAGAAAACATGCATTTGTAAAAAACTGTTATGTTCTAAATGCAAGTCTCGAAGGAAACCTATTTTTTATTTTATTCTGATATAAATAACATTCTGATTTAATAATATTATTGGGGGGGGGGTTTATTTGTTTTTCAGTGGTGAACCAGCACATTCGTTTACAGAATTCAAGGTAAACCAGTGTTTTTTTCAAAACTTGAACTATTTGATGTTCTCTTTGTAACCAGGTGATTTACATGATCAGAAGACATTTGGTTGAGTTGGTGTAACTAGTAGAATTTAGAATCTTGAATTGAATTAAAGTGTCATTTAAGGCCCCAACATTATCACAAGTTATTTAGAGCCGCCTCGAGAGGTGATAACTACGAATCCAAGAATCCTGCCCTACTTCTACTATAAAATAGATTCTCATGGCTCTTTAAAATGCTGACGAGACTGCCTGGTTTACCGTTCCCAGCTGATAGACCCGCTTAGGAATAACCTTTTGCCCAAGGACACACTGAAAAAAAGAGTCGCAGGCAGAGATCAATTAAAACAGTGTATTAACATGTACCACCATTCAAAGCTATAATTGTGTCGAAATATAGACCATTTTGTCAAGACTTTTCCTTTTCATCAAGTATTATGAAGAAACACATCGACATAGAACTTATAGAATTATCCAATGTATGCATTATTTCCCATTTAATTTTTAAACCAATTTTTGTAATCTTCAGGAACCATTTGACACAGAGGAGTTTAGAAAGATTTATAAAGGTATGTATTTATCATTAATGTCATGATTAGATGCTGTTCTTACAATTAAGTTTTTTTTTTGAAAGGAGCTTAAATAGTTATTCTAAGAATATTCTGAAATTGTATTGTCTGTAGAATTTTTTTGTCATTCATACAAAAATACTATTTTTCAACGGCCTTCTCAAAATTTGGCTGGTCACATAAACGACTTGCCATATAAACAAAACACTGTTGATGTTGACATAACTATTCAATACAGGTGCAATGAATACGGTGGCATTTCAGCTTTATTTTTATATACCGGTACTTATTGTTAATATGACGTGTTTTTCTAGTTCAGCCAAAGTTTCCCCGACTAGTTTCATGACATTCCTTACTTAATTACAATAATAAAATGGTGTGTAACAACATAAAAGTGCATATTTTCACATAAATCTGGGATTTGGCATTTATTGTAGATACAAGTTACATTTTCTGTATTCACACTCATGATATGTGATCATAAAGCAATGTAATGCTTGAATATAGTAGGTGATGACAAAAAAACTGAGACTCGGACCCAGTGTTTCTGGCTTACAATGCTAGCTCTCTAATCACTTAATTATCAAAACTCCAGAAATTAAAACTTTTGGCAATTGATTGTTTGCCATATTTCTGTTCTCTGTTTACAAATGGGAAGGATGATTACAACCTGTATTAAACATGTTTACTGAAAGAAAAGCTTTCTGGCTATCACAGTGTGAGATTGAGTTTTAATAAATATTGGAAATGCAAGACCATTTTTGAAAAGTTAATCGGCCAGTATTTGGATACTGGCGCAGTATTTCAGTATATACAATTTGTGGGTTTGTGGTGGATTTATTAACCAGACGGTGAAATTCCTACACCACATCGCTTCTTCTTGGCCCATGAACATATTTAACGGCACTGTGATTTTATTGACTATTTCAATGTTTACAGTTATCCCTGTAGAAAACACACACAAAGTGTATCTGACCTGGGCCTTCCCACAGTTACAGCACCAGTACAGGTATAATATTTCTCCTAAATCTTCTATACCTGGGCCTTCCCACAGTTACAGCACCAGTACAGGTATAATATTGCTCTTAAATCTTTTGTACCTGGGCCTTCCCACAGTTACAACACCAATACAGGTATAATATTGCACCTAAATCTTCTATACCTGGGCCTTCCCACAGTACAGCACCAGTACAGGTATAATATTTCTCCTAAAGCTTCTGTATCTGGGCCTTCCCACAGTTACAGCACCAGTACAGGTATAATGTTGCTCCTTTATCTTCTATACCTGGGTCTTCCCACAATTACAGCACCGGTATAATCTTCTATACCTGGGCCTTCCCACAGTTAAGCACAAGTACAGGTATAATATTGCTCCTTTATCTTCTATACCTTGTAGGGGTTCAGGGGGCGAAGCCCCCGAAAGCTCCTGGATTTTAGCTGTTTTAAATCATTTTAAGTCCATTTCTGATATGCTTATGGGTTGTTTGGTGTGACATTTTAAAACAAGAAAAGGGTAAGTTTTACTATTTTATTATCATTGTTAGTGTATCAACTGTAGAAATTTAAAAGAAATAGATGAAAATCAAGTAATTTGTAATAATTAATCTCATTATCATTGGTTATTTGACTAATGAAATACAACTGATATATTCATTAAAATGAGAAAATTTCCAAAGACTAAATTTTAAAGATCAAGTATTAACTATTTACAGCTTTGATTGACCAAAAAACAACACCTGACCGGGTTCGACACTAACAGTGTCCCGGGATCCCGAGGATCCCAAAATTTCAGGAGGAATCCCAACATTCTGGAAGATTGGGATTCCGTTGGGATCCTTGATTTTTGTCAATGTGTTATTATTAAAATACACGTTGACCTGTCTTATTAACCCATTTCATTCGGGACACAGATCATCAGTAATTACCTTTCTATTCGGGACACCGATCTATCGGTATAATTTTCTGTTGAAAACCCGTCTCCCATAGAAACGTGTATGAAACGTCATACTTTCTGTGCCACGGAAGTGAAACTTTACTAGCGCATGCGCATTATTTGCAGAGTCATTTTCGCATCTTTTAAAATTGAAAAAGTCTTGAAAAAAATAAATGTTTTTGTTCGTTTTTCTGAAGATTTCTTTTGATTTGAGCAAAATGGCGGAGGCCCAAGAAGCACTAAGCGACGGGATTTGAATGATTCCGACGTAGAAAGTGACGATCCAGTCAAGAAAAACATCGGAGATCGTCAACAACAAAGGAATCGGTTTGAATTTCCCAACTATCAGGGATTTTTCGATGATGATTGGGACTTCGAAGGTTTCCAAGGTGGATGGTTCGGGCTGACTTTCAACGTCGCCAGACACGGCCGTATACAGGTGAGGGGGGTGCAACAGTTCAGCACCCAGAGGAAGCTTTTCCCCGTGATTATTTTGGTTTGATCTGGGGTGATGACCTATGGGATTATTTGGTTACTGAAACCAACCGATATGCCACCCAGGAAAGGATGAAAAATCTCCCACCCCCGTTCGCACCAGAGTGGTCCAATGTTGATGTTCCCTGCTTGAAGGCATTCCTTGGCTTATGTTTTCTAATGTGGATCATGAGATTGCCCAGCAGAAATGACTACTGGCGGGTGAAGAAGCGTCTTTTACGGACCGCCTTCAACACGATCATGCCACGTGACCGATTCAACATAATTTGGCGGTTTGCTTTGTTTTATTTACAACTCAAGCGGGATCCCTGATTATCAGGAGGGCACCCAGATTTAAAAGGTAGGGATTCCTGTGGGATTCCAAAGCAAAAAAGTTAGTGTCGAACCCTGCTGACAACAATGTAATAATACATAAATTTGGAAATTATAAAACAAAACATTACAGTTAATAAAGCACATAATAAAGAAAGTATTGCAACTGTTGTAACAAACCAAAAAACATAGATGAAATTAAAGTAATTTGTAATAACTTATCTCATCATTGGTTACTTGGTTTATTAAAATGAGAACATTTCCAAGAACTTTCCCGGAAATGTCCACTTTCCGAAAGCTTACACTCAACGGTACGTCATTATTTACGATTTCTAACCACTCCCACTTAAACTTATTTTTACAATCACTATCTATTTTTTTGATCTCTCGTGTGTCCGCCGATCTTTCCAAGATTTTGGCCATGTTTTCCGCGTAACCATCTCTCAAAACAAAACAAACAAATTCACAGCGGACATTTTTTTCTTTTGTTTTTTTTATCTCAGCTTCACATTACAAGAGGCGCTTTGATTGGACCAGATAAACAACAAAGACCAATGAAAACTCGCGACAGAAAACTATTGAGAAATTGCCAGGATGTAAAACGTGTAGATCTCGGGATCTCGGATTTTACAGGATATTACGGGGCAAACATGTAAAAGTCGGATTTTTTCGGCCAAAAATACGGCCCTCACCCCCCCCTGAAAAAACAACTCCTCGGATCTGGACGAATTGGAAAAGTGACCCCTCGGACCATCGGAACCGCGGAAATCAGCGATTCCGAGGAAGAATCACACCCCTGCATTTATGTTTATTACCTAATGAGACCACCAATTTGAATTTGAAATCAGAATTTTTCGAGATTTTTTTAGACAAAATCGGTCGGGAATTTGAATTCGCCAAACGGCCGATGTTTGGCAAATTTGCTATGATTTTTTTATGATTTTTTTATGATTTTTATTCGCCAACAGAGAGAAATCAGTCAGTTCTGTCGAAAACACTGAATTTTCGAAGACTATAGGGTTTAAAATATAGAACGTCCATGACATCACACGCACTTAGCCAATGGAGTTTCTTCCCTTAGTGGAAATTGCCGAACCATCTCAAATTTGTTTATGGCATAGACTGCTCCACAGCTGACAATTTAAATTGAAAAATGGACATGCGCAGTGTAACTGTCTATTAAAGGCCTATATTTACTCCCGTCTTTATGCATGAGGGAAATAAATGTTTGTTTTTTAGCCTTACTACCCATGTGTAAACATCTTTGATACCAACCACCCACATACATAAATCTGTGACACCCATAGACACATATCTTATTTCACACCCAGTGACCCACAAACTGTTGATATCGACCGACCCCCACCACCCACGTCAAAAAGTAGTTGTCTCACCTGGCCACCCACGTAAATAAAAATGGCCGGATGCCACCCACCCACCCTACTCCCCACCCCCACCCACGGGTACTTTTTACTGGAACAGCCCTTATTGAATGGTTTGTTATTTCAGGTTGAAGCCGCTGGAATATCTGTCCATACTTACTGAACGGTTTGTCCTTTCATGGGGAAGCCACTGGAATGACTGTTCATTCTCACTGAATGCTTTGTCATTTCATGGGGATGCCGCTGGAATGACTGTCCACTCTCACTGAATGGTTTGTCCTTTCATGGGCAAGCCGCTGGAATGACTGGCCATTCTCACTGAATGGTTTGTCCTTTCATGGGAAAACTGAAATGACTGTCCATTCTCACCGAATGGTTTGTCATTTCATGGGGAACCCCTGGAATCACTGTCCATTCTTAATGAATGGTTTGTCATTTCAGAGTGAAGTCGCTGGAATATCTGCCAATTCTAACCATTTCAGGGTGAAGCGCTTGGAATATCTGTCCATTATAACCGAATGGTTTGTCATTTCAGAGTGAAGTCGCTGGAATATCTGCCAATTCTAACCATTTCAGGGTGAAGCCCGTGTAATATCTGTCCATTATAACCAAATGGTTTGTCATATCAGGGTGAAGCCCATGGATATCTGTCCATTATAACAGAATGGTTTGTCATTTCAGGGTGAAGCCACTGGAATACCTGTCCATACTTACGGCACATGAAGGCGAGGGAAGCATACTCTCTCTGCTTAAAAAGAGGTGAGTTTATTCTTTACATGAGGACATGAGGACATTTTGAAGATAAAAATTATGATTTGGATGAAATATCCAGAAATCTTGAGTTCAGGCCTCACTAGTGCCACTCGGTTACTTTGTTTGTCCTTAGGCAAGACACTTCCTCTGGACTTGTCCATCAATGGGGATGTAGACCACAGGGATCCTGTATATCAGGGTGTCCTCAGAGCACCTAAAGAACCATAGGAATCTGTTAGATAGTAAGAGGAGAGCAGGGTTTATGGATTCTTATGTGTCCTTCCCCTCTTCCTAGGGCAGCTTGAAACAACCTAAAACTAATCAATGTGTTAATGGGCTGTTGAAACAGCAACTCAGTTGTTTTGCAAAAAGGACAAATTGTTATCGAGATGATAACCAATTTGACCAGAACTAGTCAATAAGTAAAAAATCACATTCTTTCTGCTGTGGTTATTATTTATATCCACTTAATTTACTTTTGAAATCTCTGAAACACAGATTTTATGTATATTTCATTAAGGCAAAACCGTATTATTTCAGTTTTCCGTTATGCTATTTCAGAACATGGGCATTAGATTTGACTGGTGGTAACTCTGGAGATGGCTACGACATGAACGGCACATGGTCCGGGTTTGACATTGCTGTCACACTGACAGACGAGGGCCTCAAACATGTCAACAAGGTGTGATTAAACATGTTATTTCTACTCTGTCAAACACAATGTTATTTTGCTGACGTTGTATTTTAGTACTTTGCATTTCATAATTTGGTCAAGTTCTATGCATTCTTATCAAAATGTGATTGTAAGAAATTATGAAATGAAAACAGTTGTATGGGTCAGTTGTTTTGATTGCTTTGAATTGTTGTTTAACAGCTCATCAACAAATTGTTTAGGTTATTAAGAGCCACCCCAGAGAGAGGGGAGGGATACATAGGAATCAGGGAATCTTGTCCTATTCTTTATACTAACAACTAGATTCCAGTGGTTCTTTAACATGCACGGAGGATAGATTCCAATGCACAGGAATGCCCGGTTTACGTCCTCATCCGATGGACGAGGCCAGGGGAAGTATATAGCCTAAGGACACACTGAAGTAACTCAGTGCTACCAGTATGGCTCGAACCCATGATGACCAGATTCAAAATCGATCGTGCTATCCACTTTGCCATAATGACCCAGTGTAGTGATAATCTTGCTTGTTTGACAAAAATGTTCATAAACAAAACATGTTTCACCATTTACTGTATGTGTGTTACAGGTCATTGAGACAATATTCCAGTACATCAGCTTACTGAGGAAGGAGGGAGGTCAGCAGTGGTTTTATGAAGAACAAAAGGCTATAGAGGAAACCCAGTTCAGGTGGAAGGAACAGGTAGGTTTACCGTACTAAATATGACTTATACTATGGTCCAACCCGACAGTATAGTTTATAGCATGCTTGCACTATAGCCTAAAAGTTGCGAAACACAAGTCATTTAATAACTGTTTTAGTATTTCTCACTCTCTTTGGGAGTTAGTGTTAAAGTGCTCCGGCCATGTTTTGTTTCATGAACATGTTTATGTTTATTTTAATCGAAATCAATACACAACAATAGATATTTACAATTCACACATAGCAATATTTGTGAAAAGCGAGAGTAAGATTTTATTTGATGACTTAGAAAACATTGAACAGGTAAAGTAATCCATAGGTCAATGTATTTATCAATTATCTGGCAGTAGTTGTGCAGCTATACAATTCAGATTTACCTCATTTCCCCGTGCAATCACGCAGTGGTAAAATTAGTATCAACGTCATGCAAATAATACTTATTTTTATATACAACTTAGTAGAGGATTTAAATATATGTTTCTGTCCGGGACTATCAAGAAATGTTCATATGATGTTTAAGAGTTAAATTTGTTAATTGGTAATACTACAAAAAGTGTGGCCTTTCATCTTTATTAACCTCTATACTGCATGGATTAGCTGTTAAACAAAACTTCAATTCACCGTTACTGGAAAGAAAACCATTTTATTATAATTATGGTTGTTGCCGTATTAGAAAGTAAAGTATGTAAATAAATCAATGATATGATACTATAATGGTTTAAAACATTGGTAATCTGACCGGATGTAAACTTTCAGGGAGATCCCACCGACTATGTGGAGAAGATCTGCGACAATATGCAGCTGTACCCGCCAGAAGATTACCTCACGGGCCATAAACTCTTGTTCCAGTATGATCACCAGGTAAAACATATTTGACTTCAGATATTTATTCAGTAATTAGGATATAACCGTTGGAGGGACACTTGTTATTTATATGGAGAGGCATGTTTCCAATTATAATATCTTTATATATACTTCTTATACAGTAAACCTTGTATTTAAAAGGAATAATTAATACCATTTGATTTAAAAAAAAACAAGTACTAGGGTAAAGGAAAATTCTTGTGATCAAAATATCACTAACACTACTGATGTGATTTTCATGGTAACTTTATAGTTGGTTGTGAAGAACAATCGGCATCCTACAATATCCGATATAAACTCCAATTGTAGCTGCTTATAGGCATTGCAGGCCCGGTCCTACAACTTCTTCTCAGATGTAAACATTTAAAAAACATGAAAAATCAATAAAAATGAAGGAGAGTGAGTATTAGCGGGTGGAGAGTTTTGTTGTAAAATATTCTGCAATATTTACTCTTCGTAATAACGTTCAGTATAACGTTTCCCAATAAAATCTTGAAATCCGTCCAAAAAAATGGCAATTTTCGAGTTCTGTTTATACCCCAAAAATGTCTCCCAAGCTTGTCAGAATGCACCATTTAATGTCTAATTTTTTAAAATGAAATCTACGGGAGCAGGCCCCCATATCCCCCAGTGGTGCTCAGTTGATTGGGCCTACAACTTAAATTGGCCAGGTATGGCCCTGAAAGTTTATATTTAAACGTGCTTCTCATTCTCTAGAACTATGAGAGATATTAATACGAGATATTTTCCAAAATTGTCTAATACAGACACAAAAATTAAAATTTGTTGGAGATTCAGTTAATTCATTTAGTTTACTAAATGCATAAAATCCATAAAAAAATAAATTTAATCCTTATGATTTCATTCAACCGTTCGATTAAAAACGACATTTGATTGTTACAAATTCTGTTTTTAAAATTGAGTACTACCATCGTTTGCTTAAAAGCCTATTTTATCCTATTATATTTTGTCAACTTCCACAGTTTATAGAGGAGTGTATAAACCATCTGAGAGCTGACAACTGTAACATCATGATACTGTCAAGCAACTTCACTGAGACAGAATGCAGCAAGAAGGATCATTGGTATCCAACGCAGTATAGCGTAGAGGATATCAGTCCAGACCTACTGGCCTCGTGGACGGGTAAGAGACAACGCTGTCAAATCAGTTACATAACTGCAACAACAGTATTAATATCTTCTGGGTATGCCTGATATATTAACCATACATGTGATATTTTCATGAGGGTTACCAGGGAGATTTGACTTTTTTTTCAGGGAGATTTGACAAAATTCAGGGAGGTTTTTATACTCAACTTTTTAACGCGTAACTGTTTTTTTTTTCTGATATAAACCTTAATAAAGGGGGTAAATCAGCATAAAAACATGATATTTTATACATACAATAGTTGAATACTGTTTATTTCATGTTAGCATAGCATATATTCAAGAATAGCATGTAATTAAACACTTTATATAGACTCTGTCCACTTTTTAACCACTAATTATAACAAGACATGGCTGCTGCCAGCATCACCTTTTAGTTAATGATGATCTTTAATCTGCTTTCATGAACATACCATAAAATAACATCATTTAAATCTGCTAGGGCATATATCTTGAGACTCTGTCCACTTTTTAACCACTAATTACAACCACTTACAGTCGGTGTATTTCTATCATAATCAACCTCCCATGGACATTACAGATTAGTTTAAATCGTCAACCTTTAATTGTCCTCAATTATAATATTAATCCAATTAATATACCAAATATCAATCGATGCCGAATTCGCTATTACCACCCCACTTACCGTCGGTGTATTCCTTAATCCTATCATAATCAACCTCCCATGGACATTACAGGTATCGCCGCCACGTGTCATAAACAAACAATCCAATCATTATTTTCACACAATAAACCAATTACCTGACATGCTTATCCTTTTAATTACCCGCCCAGGGGCAATGTTTTCACAGATATAGATAACGGCGGTCCGATAACGGCAAGTGTTTATTCTAAATCATTTGGAAAACTCGGTCTTGATCCAATAAATCATAGCAATTACCCAAAAGGATTCGCAAATAGCGAAATTTTGTAACTTGGCGGAAAATTCCGGGAGAAATGGAGCTCCCGGCGGGAGGCAGGGAGATCCCATGAAATTCCGGGAGAAATTAGCTCCCGGCGGGAGATATCACATGTATGATTAACTGTCTAATATTGATGTTTTTGACATTTTTGTCGAAATAAGTCAGTTTGTCCAATAGAAATTGTGTCGTTTGAGAACTTTAAAATCTCATTCTTGTGTTGCCTTTTGGTATATAGAGCTCTGTTATATTAATATTTTTGGCAGTGAAACAAGATAGTAAGTAAATTTGTCAAAAAAATGTTTCCAGATCCTTACTAAAAAACTATTCAAGGAATCTTTATCAGGTAGATAAATATGTGAACCTAATGTGCCTGTTTCTGTATGGAAAAGTGCATCCTTGGCCGGGATAGTGTCTAAATATTTGTCCCATCTTACCGCTACAGCTTCGAATCCCACTGGGATCTCGACTTCTTACAAATGACGGGAGGTATACAGTACTGGTTCTACCCAGGAAAAATAGAGTGGTCTGCCTCTACCACAAAAAAAAGAATAAAATCGACCATCATATGGCTTAACATGTGCTAAAAAATACGTAAAACACCATTCAAATCTATATGGAAAACTGTCATTTTGATATAATTAGCATTTGCTTGGAAGTAAGATTAACTTCTGTGCTCAACTCCTGTTAGGCTTCTGTGCTGATTGCAATCTCATTAAAAGCAGACCCTTTATCACGCTATGATACTCTACACTACTAAGGATCTGACAACACTGCATTGGAGGTCACGTCAGATTGACCTTACGATTAACCAATCAGATTTCAGCCTACAAAATTGCTCGGTATAGACTGCTTCTCTGCGCATCAAACGCTGTGGAGCAGTCTACGCTCGGTATTGAAAGATACAATGTCCGTAATTTTTAGCTTATAAAACACAAAATAACTGCATTGACAACATAACACACCATCCATTATTGAATATTTACTAAAAAAAACAAAAACAAGATTGTTTGACGGAATTCAATAGCGATACAAAAAAATGTACTGATTCATGGGGTTGAACCCACACTAAAATGACACTCGTGGGTCAATAGTCGACTTAGCTATCAACTGAGCTAAGCGGGCCAGACGTACTGTGACACACTATTTAGAAATGTAATGTCATAATAATCTCGTTAGAATATATATTTTCAAAACACATATGACAGCGCCCATTATTTTCTTCATATTCTTGATGTAAAACATGCCATTTAGTGCATTTCTTTGACTTTGTCGTGTAATCCACAGCAATAACACACTTTATCTTTGTTCGGATATAGATCTATGTGTTTTATGTGGATTTTCATTACACTGCTTCACTGCGCATGTCCCGTTTTACAAACTCAAACAAGCTTATTTTATTGATGGCTGTGTAGCAGTCTAGATTTTTGTTTGTTCAGTTCGCTCGAACATCATATGAAGTGCATATGAAAGGCATGGTTTTATTGGTTGAATTTTTTTGATCTTCTCATGAAAATTGATTAGATTAAAGGTCAGTCTGACCTGACCTCCAAGGCAGTGTTGTCAGATCCTATAGTGGAGAGTAACAAAGCATAATTAGGATATGATTTTAATGAGATGTGATTGCAATGAAACTTCGAACATTTCATCACTACCAACTGAGTATGTGCTTACAACAAATTTGGACTGTGCCTATATTTATCAGAATTATGTGCTTTAAATTTGAATTTCATGAAAACAAGCTTGTGTATGCAATTCGTCCTAGGCGGCTTTTGTGCACCAATTGCAACAAGACAAAACACACCTTTCATCAACCACCAACTGAAGATATGCATTCTGTAACAGTTGCGACTGCTGCTCTTTGTCCCCTTGAACTATGACTGACTAGAGGTGCTTTGGAAGAGTGATTAGGTCAATCCAAATACAACCATCATAATTTGTTTAATTTCACATCACACATTATCTTCAGCTTAATAATTGTTTAAAGACATGTTTGGTTTGAAAAACTCCACACCTTGGCTGGTCAATGGTCAAGTCCTTGGTGACCCGGAATAGAAAAACGGCTTCCAAGCTGTAACTAGAGTACCTTTTAACCTGAGGTCATGAAAGTTCATAGATAGACTGCCCAAGGAACAAGGATGATCACTGTTGTTTTTGGCATAACTAGTTGTCAGTTGTCAGTAGGATAAGGTCATATTGACCTGACACCTAGGAAATGCTTTTCAAATATAAACATTAGCAAATGGGCATATAATGCCCCGTTAGGCGGCACCCTTGTTAAAACATCTAAATCTGAAAATGACTTTAAAACATGTGAGCGCAATAACATGTTTTTGCAGTGGTATATCAGTTGTTTAAATTACTAATTTTTAGCTCTACTGATCAAAAATCAGTGGAGCTTATGCTGTGTTACGGCGTCTGTCGTCCGTCCGTCTGTCTGTTTGTAAACTTTTTTGTAGCGACTACTCTGAAACTACGGGATGGATTTTCATGAAACTTTACAGGAATGTTGCCCATACTGTCTAGTTAAGTCTAGCAAAAATTCACGTTTAGATCCAAGATGACTGCCAAAGCTAAAAATAGATTTTTAAAAATAAGGTTTTAACGACTACTTCTTGAAAACTATAAATTTTGTTGATTTTTTCTAAAATAATCATCATGACATGATGTTGGTTCTTGTCAAAACTTATTTTGATTCAATGTTAAACATGGCTGCCAGCAGCCATCTTTGTTTACCTAGAGTTATATAGCAAAACTTGCAGTTAATATTCCTCCGAAACGGCAAGGTGGATTTTCATGGAACTTTACAGGAATGTTGGCCATATTGTCTAGTTGATCCTACCAAAAATTCACGTTGATATGAAATCCAAGATGGCCACCAAAGCTAAAGATAGATTTTTAAAAAAAACAAGTTTGTAGCAATTACTTCTTGAAAACTATAAGTGGTATTGATATGGGATTTTTTTCTAAAATGATCAGCACGACATGATGCTGGTCCTTATCGAAAACCATTTTGATTCAACCTTAAACATGGCTGCCAGTAGCCATCTTTGTTTACATATATAGTTAGTTATATAGTAAAAACTGTAGAGACTACTCCTCTGAACTACTCTACGGAATTTATGTAACTTCACAATATGTAAGTAAGTAGATGGGTGGGTGTGTAAAGTTAGTGAAGTAAGTAAGTAAGTAAATATTTTATTATAGTGACATCTGCATACAATAAACAACAATACATATTACAAATAATATGGGTCCAGTGGACCTTAATGTCACCTGCAAAAAAACATGTACATTTGTGTTAATATATATGCTAATGTGTTGTCTTTGTACATTTGTGTTAATATATATGCTAATGTGTTGTCTTTCTCTTTTGCTTTAAGATGTGCAAGAGACCGGTGAATTGTTTTTACCAAAGCCAAACAAGTTCATAGGTAAGATGTCCTAATTATTTTGTATCTGATTCTCATGTCTCAAGGCATTTAATCCTCCTGCAGGGCTGCCAAAACATGTTTACCAAAATTACCGAGATATTAACATTGAAGCACACTAAGTCTACAAACAGAAATTAAAGCACTTAATTTTTGCAATGTGAAATAGCTGATTATCTGTGAAAATTAAACTATACGTCTTCACCTTTTGCCCAAAAAGATATTCTAAACTTAAATACAGAAATCTGGAGAACTAATGAAAAACCATCAAGATTCCAGATTTTTATCTAGAGTTATGGCAGGCCTCTCCGTTGTTCAGTTTATAAAATAATGCTGCTTATTTTGTATTTCTATTTAAATCTTAAAAGATGATTATTTCAGTAGATTAATTATTTGCATTATTAACCTTTAACCCGCTTTAATAGCACGACTATAATAGCCTTTGTGTCCATTGTAAACCCAGATCAGCCTGCGAGTTTACAATGTCTGGCTACTGATCAGTCATTTCCCCCCAAAACACCCCTTTTGTCACATAAATGGAATGGTCTTAATTCAAAGAAAGAACAGTCCATTATATATATGTAACAGGTTAAGGGTTAAGAGTTGTAAATAGTGATCCCAATAGTTTTCCTCTTTGTTGTTGTCAGTTATATAGCTGTGGTGCAGTAGTCTAGTAGTTAGCTTACTTGCCTCCAACTAGTAGTTTGCAGGTTAAAAATGTGGCCACAAACTTTTTGCTACTGATTTTGAGCAAGTCACATAACTTCTGTTGCTTTTTCAATTGGATGAAGATGTTAACTGAGCTGTCCCATAAATCAGTCTATCCTCAGGGTATCTAATAGAGCCAGAGGGATCCGATAAGAGTAGTGTGATAGTGGATTCTTCTATATAATTTTTTCTCTCTCTCTTGTCTTTGAACTGCATAATAATGTGATGATACGATGTTACATAACAATTCATTAGTTCATTGTTTTACTTTACAGCAACAGACTTTTCTCTGAAGGAAGTTCCAGCAGCAGAGTTGAGTTTTGTCCCCAAGCTGATTTCATCATCAGAGAAACACAAACTCTTCTATAAGAAGGACACCAAGTTCAATGTGCCAAAAGGTAGGATTTCATACTTCTTACTTTATAAGTTAAGAAAGTTGGGTAGACTTTTGTTGTTGTTGTTGTTGCTGCTGCTATTCAAGCATAAACAACTCCACACCACCACCCCTACTACCCAAAAATCAAATCAAATCTGAGTCAGTATTTTTGTTTGAGGGTCTGGTGCTCTTGGAGTGCTTCTATGTCATGAGAGTGTCAACACAATGCCTCATATAAACCATCAAGTTCATATGGAGTTTGTGATTAGTGTCAGTGATTTATTGTTTTCTTATTTGGAATATAGTGTGAATTATATTTATGTTTAATATGAAGTGATATTAGAAGATTGGGTGGCGGGCAGGGATGGGGGTCTTCCTGTATGGATGAACAGACTGCCCTCTCAGTCCTCGGAATTGAAAATTGAAAAGACGACTGCTTCATAATGTACTGGTTGTGTACCATATTTCGTCATTATCAATAAAACGCTCGATGTTGTGATTATTTTTCGACCCCACTTTACAAATCACTACACACTATCATCAGACGATTGGAGAGGAAAAAATAGTTTAGAAATGTAAACATACACTCTCAAACCAACTCGTTTACCTATATAAATACCGTTATAAACAAAACACAATCGGGGGAATAACGCGCTAATGCGCATGCGCAAGAAAATTTCCTTTTAAAATATCTGATATATCGAACCTTTGAAACAATTATACACATGCCCCAAAAAACTAAAAGCGTGTGCTAAACATTTTCAGCCAAGGGAGACAACGAGTACACGTAAATCAATTTAAATTTGAGAACAGTTATTTCCCTTTAAATTACGAATGTCGAACTGAAGTAAATTACACCCGATGATATAGTTGAAAGATCTTTTTAAATTATAGATAAATTCTAACTTTTTTTTCCAAAAAAAATATTTGTGTATTCAATGCAATGATATATTTATGTTTCAATTAATAACTACACAAGTTTTAATCATCATATGGGATATTCAGTATTAAACTGAACATGACGATAACTACTACATTCAGCTCAGACGACCGGCCCAATTCAGTCTGTATTTAGTAACGGTCACGTGACACTTTTTACCGAGAATAGAAACAATGTAAACACACAATATTTACGGCAAAGGGTACGCTTCTGAACAGGAAACATATTTAAGAGATGACTAGTTTTGATTTAGATATTTTAAAGAACCAACATAAAAATTACGATATCTGGTGTTCAGCCAGTACTGCTTGAGGACCACAATAGGATGTTGCCATTATCTGATTCAGTATAATATGTGTGTATTTTGATGGGTTTTAGTCAATGTTGATGTTTTGACTTGTTAATTTCCAGGATATGTGTACGTGCATCTGAAAAGTCCTGTTGTTTGTGAGTCTTTGAAAAGGTGAGTTATCCTATACCTATAGCTTTAACAAATGATTCATAACTAGATCTATAAAGTCTGCTGAATAATTTGTCGATCCTCTCTATTGTCCAGTTGTTTTAGGTGTGACACAGTTGATGACCATATCCATCAACCATTGTTCATTAAAGAAATGAGCCGAAACATGCAAAAACGACCCTTCCCAAAATTTTCACATTTTATGTTTTTTGATGTTTATGAAACACGGTGATTTTCTCTTTAAAAATTTCTTTATTTTATGTTGATATCTTAATTAAAAATAATTTTATCTCAATTTGAAAATTAAAGAGATAGTACTCACCCTTAATTTTGACGTTGACGTCGGCGTCTTGGGACGTCGGCGTCTTGGACGATGTCACTGATTAAATAACAACAAAAAACATAAAGAATTACCATTTTCTATAGCATCAACTATTTATATTAAGAAAACATATTCCCTATGATATAATAATTAAGTAAAACACGGAAGTGATGAGAAATTTGATTAGTAATTAATTGATTACCGGCCGACGTCATAAATTGTTACGTTATGACGTCGTCCAAACGTCCGAAGGGACGTTTTCTTGTGTTGCGGCACAAATGCGTTTTAAATCGAGTGAAGTACTTATATTGTTGATACAAAATTATGATTATTACATCTTACCTGTCACAAAATTAATTTGTAAGATATTAATTTGAATTTAATTTTTGTTGAATAATTCAAGCTTGATCATAAGCAGACATTTTTGAAAGTGCACGCGGCATTCTTGCTTTATTTTCACCCAAAACTATTTCGAAGAAGCAAGAATTTTCCCAAGCTGTTATACTGCAAGTTAAACCCGACAGAGGTTCTGTAAGCACTTTATTTAATTTTAAAACAACAGATTTCTGAAAAACTAGACAACTTTTTTAGGAAGAACTGATGGTAAAAATCGGGAAGAATGTAAGAAAAAACGATCGTGGCGTGTTTATGTCTCCGTGACAACTTTTTTCAATATTGTTTTAACACCCGTGACTTGATATATTATTATGTTAACTTTTTGTCTCTCGGCAGCTATTTTACGCTTGCGTAAAACCTTGCTTGTTTTCTCTTGTTATACTATTGTTTTTGCAACGTTCATAATTTCAGCTCGGCAATGTTTAACCTGTTTGTGTCGATAATAAATCAGAACATCTCTGAGCCTACCTACCCCGCAGTACTGGCAGGATATGAGTGAGTTACCCAACTTTGTTCTTCATTAGATAAGCAACATTACAATCAATCCTTCGCCTCTCACCACTGCGTGTTCGAATCCCACTGGGAGCTCGACTTGTAAGTGAGGAAGTGTCGATTCTTACGGATGGCGGGAGGTGTACAGTACTGGTTCTACCCAGGAAAAGTGGGTGGTCTGCCTCCAGCACAAAAAATCGACCGTCCTATATAACCTTGCATGTGTTGAAAATGACGTAAAAAAACATACAAACAAACAAACTTAAATACACACAAGTGAATTAATACATTAGTTAAAGTACTTTATACTTCTTATGCCCCCAAAGGGAGGCATATAGAAATAATTATTTCCGAGTCGTAACTTTGAAAGAACTGAAGGGATATCCATGAAACAAATGTTAAGCACAATGAGAAGGTGTGTCATGTGCAAGAATTGAGTCTGTACCTCAAATGTCAAGGGCACACTTGCAGGTCAAAGGTCAAATGAGTCAAAATTTGCTTGGACATTTGTCACTTATCGGTGACATTCCTTGTTTAATTCAGCAATATTTCTAAAAAATTCTCCCATTCCCTCATTTGTAATACATTTTTGATTCTAAGTTTATTTTTCCCAAGAATCTCTACTCATTTTCTTTTCCATCTACATACATATAACTTGTTGACAGACGACACACGTCTTCCCAGGTTAATTCAGCAATATTTCTAAATAAATACTCCCATTCCCTCGTACATTTAATACATTTATGATTCTAAGTTTATTTTTCCCAAGATTAATCTTTCTACTCATTTTCTTTCCCATCTGCATACATATAACTTGTTGACAGACGACACACATCTTCCCACGAATATCCAGTTCTTGTTCCCTTTCTAGTTCTCTTACATGTTTGCTTTACAGTAATTTCATAACTTATAATTTAATACATGTATTACAAGGAAACCCCAAATTACCTCCCAAAATTCAACACTTATTACAAATAAACAACGAATTACCACCCAGAAAATACAACAACAAACAGTTCATATTTTAATTTATTATTCAAATACATTTTATGATATGAACTCGATAAGCAACTGCTTTCCTTCCAGTCCTTTTTAGCTCGACTATTCAAAAAATAGTGAGAGCTATCCTACTCACCATGGCATCAGCGTCGGCGTCCCCAGCTTCACCTTAAAGTTTTTATGCAATAGATTTATAACTTCAATACTGCTCAAGCTGTTTCATTAAAACTTTATACTAATGTTTCCCATCAAATTCTGCACCTTATCTAACAATCCCCATAACTCTTCCTTTCATTTTGATAAAATTATGGTCCTTTGATTGTCGTCTTTAAAGATTTTGTGCAATAGATTTATAATTTCAAAACTTCTCAAGTTATTGCATTAAAATTTTAAACTGATGTTTCACATCAAATTCTGTACCTTATCCAACAATCCCCATAACTCTTCGATTCATTTTGACAAAATTATGGCCCCTGAATTGGTAAAAAAATTCATTTTTAGCTCAACTGATCAGAGATCAGCGGAGCTTATGCCGTGGTGCGTCGTCCGTCTGTCCGTCTGTCCGTAAACTTTTATTTGTAGCGACTTCACAGCTGAAACTACTGGATGGATATTCATGAAACTTTACAGAAATGTTGCCCATAAAGTCTAGTTGATCCTAGCAAAAATTCATGTTGATGTGAAATCCAAGATGGCCGCCAAAGCTAAAAATAGAGTTTTAAAATACAAGTTTGTAGCGACTTCTTCTTGAAAACTATAAGTGATATTGATATGGGACTTTTTCTAAAATGATCAGCATGACATGATGTTGATCCTAGTCAAAAATCGTTTTGATTCAACGTTAAACATGGCTGCCAGCGGCCATCTTTGTTTACATAGAGTTATATAGTAAAAACTTGTAGCGACTTCTTCTCTGAAACTACTTGGCGGATTGTCATGAAACTTTACAGGAATGTTGCTCTTGATGTTTAATTGATCCTAGAAAAATTTCAGGTCGGCCGGAAATTCAAGATGGCCGTCACAGCTAAAAATAGATTTTTAAAAAATAAGTTTGTAGCGACTACTTCTTGAAAACTATAAGTGATATTGATATGGGACTTTTTCTAAAATGATCAGCATTACATGATGTTGATCCTAGTCAAAAATCGTTTTGATTCAACATTAAACATGGCTGCCAGCGGCCATCTTTGTTTACATACAGTTATATAGTAAAAACTTGTAGCGACTACTCCTCTGAAACTACTTGGCGGATTGTCATGAAACTTTACAGGAATGTTGCTCTTGATGTCTAATTGATCCTATCAAAATTTCAGGTCGGCCGGAAATTCAAGATGGCCGTCACAGCTAAAAATAGATTTTTAAAAAATAAGTTTGTAGCGACTACTTCTTGAAAACTATAAGTGATATTGATATGGGACTTTTTCTAAAATGATCAGCATGACATGATGTAGATCCTTGTGGAAAAATATTTTGATTCGACGTTAAACATGGCTGCCAGTGGCCATCTTTGGTTACATAGAGTTATATAGTAAAAACTTGTAGCGACTACTCCTCTGAAACTACTTGACGGATGTTCATGAAACTTCACAGGAATGTTGCTCTCGATGTCTAGTTGATCCTAGAAAAATTTCAGGTCGGCCGGAAATTCAAGATGGCCGCCACAGCTAAAAATAGATTTAAAATAAAAAAGTTTGTAGCGACTACTTCTTCAAAACAATAAGAGATATTGATATGGGACTTTTTCTAAAATGATCAGTATGACATGATGTTGGTCCTTGTCGAAAATCGTTTTGATTTGACCTTAAACATAGCTGCTTTGTTTACATAGAGTTATATAATGAAAACTTGTAGCGACTACTTCTTTGAAACTACTTGATGGATTTTCATGAAACTTCACAGGAATGTTGCTCTTAATGTCTTATTGATCTTAGCAAAATTTCAGGTCGGCCGGAAATTCAAGATGGCCACCACGGTTAAAAATAGATTTTCAAAAAACAAGTCTGTAGCGACTACTTCCTGAAATCAAAATCAATCAGTAGAGCTTCAAGGTCATTGACCTCTTGTTACATAGAAGTATCTAGGAAAAACACTTCAAAATCTTGTTCTCGTCCTCTACCAAGTTTGCTCAAATGGTGACCCTGGGTTCAGAATTGGACCCGCCCTGGGGGTCACAAGAGGTGAAACATGAGGGTGTGGGTGGGTGGGCCCCCTGAGTCCTAACTTAGTAACCGTTGAGATCCCCACGCTATAACCACATATACACTTGTTGGACATGAACAGACAGATACAACGATCCAATCAGCATAGACACTGGGTTGCTTCCCCACTCCTGGGGACATAGCCCCTCGGTCATGACTTGGGAAAGCATTGAGATTCCCACCCTATAACGGTAACCTTATATACACTTACTGGGCATGAACAGACAGATATAACCACCCAACCAGCATAGACCCCAGTCTCCTTCCCCATCACTGGGGACATAGCCCCTCGGTCATAACTTGGAAACCATTGAGATCCCCACCCTATAACCATATATACACTTATTGGGCTTGAACAGACGGATACAACCACCCAACCAGCATAGACCCCACACTCCTTCCCCACCCCTGGTGACATAGACCCTGGGTCATAACTTGTAAACCATTGAGATCCCCACCCTATAACCATATATACACTTACTGGGCTTGAACAGATGGATATAACCACCCAGTCAGCATAGACCCCGAGCTCCTTCCCCACCCCTGGGGACATAGCCCTTCAATCATAACTTGGAAACCATTGAAATCCCCACCCTATATCCATATATACGGATACAACCACTCAACCAGCATAGACCCCAATCTCCTTCCCCAACCCTGGGGACATAGCCTCTGGATTATAATATGGAAACCGTTAAGATCCCTACCCTATAACTATATATACACTTACTGGGCATGAACAGATGGATACTACCATCCAACCAGCATAGACCCTGGACTCCTTCCCCACCCCTGGTGACATAGCCCCTGGGTCATAACTTGTAAACCGTTGAGATACCTACCCATAACCATATATACACTTACTGGGCATTAACATATGGATACAACCATCCAACCAGCATAGACCCTAGGCTTCTTCCCCACCTTTATGGACCTAGCTCCTGGGTCAAACTTTTCAAATAATTTGATATTTTTAGCTCGACTGTTCGAAAGTTCATGGTCACAAATTGCATTTATGTGTAAATAACTTCAACATGTTTTATCCAATCATCATCAGACTTGCATACTCTATTATAAATGGGACAATGATCGTATCTATTGAGTTCAAAATCATTGAATGAAAGGTCGAGGTCACAAAGGGGTCAAAGGTCAAATGCATTTACATATACTTTTAACATATTTTCTTCAAATTTTCAACTTATAAAATTCCATTATGTATCCTTTGAAAGGGTTATTATGAAATTACCTGCATGTCATCACAGAAAAATTGTGGCCTTTGATTTAATGAAAATTCCAATGTTTTCCTTCTTGACACATTCAGCTCGCCCCTTTGTTTTCACTTTCCTTTTTCTGATAGTAAGCCGGGTGTATCATTTCTTGAAAATTCGAATAGTCGAGCTGCGCTGTCCTCTGACAGCTCTTGTTCATATTGTGTATAATATACCTTTGTAACGTTCGTTTAATTATTGGAAATAAAATAAGTTTAAATCAACTACATTTTCTAGGATTGGCATCTCCTTAGATGATGACCGCGCTGGGATAGTTATAGAAGTGGACGGATTCAATCATAAGTTACAGGTGAGTCACTAGAAAACTTTACAATTTAACATCTTACAAATAGAAGAAGGCTTGTTTTAGTTTTGAGGTTTAACAGTCCAAGGTATAACAGTCCATTCACAGGCTTTTAAAAATATTTGGTCTACAATTTTGGAAATGAGCTTCTTTTTTGCAGTGTTTAGTGTTTGAATTTGGTAAGAAAATCTCTTCTTTTTATTTAGGGGCGAAGTTGAGAGGTCAAGGGCAGAAGAAACATATTATTTGATAATCTGTTTAGCATTTCTTTTGT
The DNA here is from genome assembly GCA_037043455.1 of Cyrtodaria siliqua. Classification (NCBI taxonomy): domain Eukaryota; kingdom Metazoa; phylum Mollusca; class Bivalvia; order Adapedonta; family Hiatellidae; genus Cyrtodaria; species Cyrtodaria siliqua. The sequence goes on along the minus strand of JAWPHD010005656.1, from coordinate 3,682 downwards.
CATGGAGTGTTGCAATTGGTGTTTTTTTAAAGGCACAAATCCATCAAATAATGGCAAAATTACACTACAAAACCGTTGATCAAAACTCCAGTGTTGGTAACTCTTAATTTGACGTCCCAGTTTTGGGGTTTGGTCTGGCTGGTTAAAGCTATTTATATTGTATCTACAGAGTTTGGATTCTCAAATATGTACCTCATTGTCAGTAGGTTTAGAAACGGTGTACTTCTGTTGTAAAATTTGCCTGTTGATGGCGCGATACGGACATTAATTTGTATGTTTAACCTGTTCACAAAGGTAACGTTTAATTTCAGGAGGTATTGAACCTGGTAGTGGATCTTCTCATCAACTTCACATGCAGTGACGAGCTGTTTGAAGCCATGAAGACAGAGTTGAGGAAGACGTACCATAATCAGGTCATCAAACCATACACCGCAGCACAGTAAGCCATCAGGAATAACAACCTTAGGAAACCAACCAACCAGTAGAGCGTCCACAGGCCCTCTTGGGCCTCGTGTTAAACCATCTTTTCTACTTTGGATTGTAATGGCCTAAGCTTGATAGTGGAGGGAGCATATAATGTTACCCATGTCTGTCCTTCCATTCATCTATCATACCTTGGTTGACTCTGGTTAAGGTTTTTCATTAACTCGAGAACTGATATTCGCTTACAGTAATGATCTTCATCTTTTTTTGCTCATCCCCATTCCAACATGTTAAATAGAGATTATTTTTGAAGACGTGTGGTTCTTTTCATGAATGAGGTGTATGCGAGTGAGTGTAAAAACAAAACACGCATTGAAAAAACAAATAACGCCTACCTATATAATGAAGAATTTCTCTATAATCGAACACGCCAGTTAAATAATCTATTTATTACATTTTAAATCAGTTTATACATGATTCTGACCGAAATAATTCGCTTTATTGAACGTTATTGGCAGATGACGTCGACATCAGCAACACTTTATTGACGTCATAACTCAACGTCGCAGTTGGTTATTTTTGTTTTTGTAGTTAGAATATTCATAATCGCTAGTTATTAATATTTAGCGATTATGAATATTCTTTCACTGAGAAATCCCAATCTTTCACCGATAAAAATGTAATAAAGGGTTGTAAAACATTTATAATTCATTCTGTCCTTGACAATCACCAATATGGTTCATTCTGTCCTTGACAATCACCGATATGGTTCATTCTGTCCTTGACAATCACCAATCAAGATGAATTTGGCAAGGATCAATATTTACTTCTAACCTTTCTGTTATGAAACGATTTTGAGCTGCTATATATTTCCTATTCAGGATGTTGCGATTTTCCCTAATACAGAAGAGGTTTTGGCCAATCATTGACAAGTACAGGATAGTGGATGAGTTGAATAAGGAGGACATGTACGATGCTGTCCGCAAGTTTCTACAACACGTGTTTGTACACAGTCTAGTCATCGGAAACTTTACGCAACAGGTATTTATAGACAAGATCCTCATTTCTGCAGTCCAAATCATGATGAATGCTGTACACATTCTAGTCATCAACAGCTTCTGTTATGCTGCATTAACTACCCAGTCCATGAGAGAAGCAGTGACACCGAGTCTGCTACTTCATCTTGCTTGCTCTGTTTGCCCTTAGAATATATTATACAATCAATATTTAACTGTATGGCATACTTTAGCATCCCATTTGTTACAATAGTAATGATTTCCAACATCTGCAACTTTATAATACACCGGTCGTGAGTTGGGTGAATATCCTGAGGTAGCCACAGTCACACCCCATGGTTCCAGTGTAAGGTAAAGCACTGATGAGGATTAATGGAGTGGAATGGAGGGTTGGGTGGGCGGGTTGGAGGCAAAAACATTGCAATAGTGACCAGCATGGACTTACCTCAGCTTTATATTGGTATCTAGAGCATGGAATATATAACATATATTAATATACTATTTGTTACGTTTCAACATCCCTTGAAATCCCAACAATTTTTTTCAAAATAAAAGTCTTCCAATACCTCAACACAGAAAAATTTAAAATGTAAATAAACATGTTGCAAACAAGAAATAACACTGTAAGTGACAAATGCCCCCGAAGTGACCTTTGACCTCTAATTATGACGACCTTGGAGCCACGGACCTAGATTTTGTGCGCGACATGTTTGGTTGTGTTGAGCACTTGTGCCAAGTTATTTGAAAATACGTCAGGTATGCAAAAGTTATTGACCGGACACAATTTGACCTTTGACCTGTAAGTGTGTCCTTGACCTTGGGGCCTCAGACCTGGATTATGTGCGCGACACTTCTCTTGTTGTGGTGAGCACTTGTGCCAAGTTATTTGAAAATCCGTCTGGGCTTGCAAAAGTTATTGACCGGACACGATTTGTCTTTTGACCTCTAAATTTGACCTTCGGGCCACAGACCTGGATTTTGTGCGCGACACATCGTCTTGTTGTGGTGAGCACTTGTGCCAAGTTATCTAAAAATCCCTGCAGGGGTTGCGACGTTACAGTCCGAACACGAAATTACGTACCTATTTTTTGACCTTGACCTTTGAGGTACAGCCCTGGGTTTTGCGAGCGACACATCGTCTTGTTATGGGAGCGAACACATCGTCTTGTTATGGTGATCACGCGTGCCAAGTTATTTAAAAATCCCTGCAGGGGTTGTGACGTTATGGTCCCGGACACGAAAATGTGTACCTGTTTTTGACCTATGAACTGCAAGTGTGACCTTGACCTTTGAGGTACGGACCTGGGTTTGCGTGCGACACACATCGTCTTGTTATGGAGATAACTTGTGCCAAGTAAATAAAAAATCCCTGCCTGGGTTTTGAAGGTACAGTCCGGACACAAACTGCGGACTGACGGATGGACAGACTTTTTGACCAATGAACTGCAAAATGTGAACCTTGAACTTTGAGGTACGGACCTGGGTTTTTGCGCGTGACACATCGTCTTGTTATGGTGATCACTTGTGCCAAGTTAATCAAAAATCCATGCAGGGGTTTTGAAGGTACAGTCCGGACACGAACTGCGGACTGACAGACGGACGGACGGACAGACAGATGGTGCGATTTTCGGGGGGCATAAAAAAATGTATATTGACAACAACACCAGAACAAAAACATTTTTTGCTTCAAGGTTATGCTCTAGACTTGTATGTACCGTTCACACATGTTTCTGGCTCTGTCCTCGCTTTTCGCAAAGTGATGAAATAGAAATCACTCTATCCCGTAACGTCCCGCCCCTCTGTGTCTTATCCCATCCCGCCACATAGCACATTTCTATTACTTGCATTTATCAAACACTTTTCTGATGGATTGTTCTCAAATTTCATAAACACGTAACAACTGATGGCATTATGTCTCTCTACATCACACATTGTTGATAGCCTACTTCGTTGCGGGATTATAGCCCCTTATTTGACTTCTTCCACTCTAATATTGTATGATGGTCTTCATGTGGCTTTTACTTTAAAAGTTTTCATGGATTGTTATTACACTTGACATACAGTTCACACCTGACGATATGATTTGTCCCTGCATCAAAGTTTATGATGTTGCAATTTTTTAAAAGAGATATTGATGTTTAATTTACTTAGATTTCTTAAAAGCAGGGTATTCATCAGTTCAGTGAGAGTTCTGGTTTTTAAATGTACCATTTTGGGGTGAATAACTGTCAGTTAAAGGAAGC